>JACXGM010014260.1:0-22267 GCA_016801145.1 Umbra pygmaea
TTGTGGCTGTGGCACCAAGCCCAGATCTAAGGGGGGGGGGGGGTGCAAAGTAGGGCATTGCCCCCCCAGTTCCATTTCCTGATAAGCATTGCAAATGTTATATGAATTAGTTATGCCCCCCCATTGATGAAAAATGCACCCCAGGTCATTTCATCCTTGAGCAGGGCCTGTGTAGCACCAATGTTAGAAACCCACCAGGACCACATCAAGACCTTGGGGTGACAAGAGTTTCAGGTCGGAGGCCAAAACGAAGGGCCAAATCTAAAGCCTGTGCTGGGATTGTATAGCAATTGTTTGATATGGAAGAGCACTGCAGAGACTAATAGGGTTTGTTTTTATTACTTTCACAGCAGATTGTAAATGGACAACTTTGGGGCATAAACGTCCAGGTCTCTAGAAAATCCATAGTTGGTGCTGAAGAGAGATTTGATTTAAAAACCAGACAACTGCATGAAACAAACTGCGGCATCAAAGGACAAGTGATAGAGGAAAGCCACAATGTAAATTGTTGCGTATTTGGCAAAAAACATATGCTTTGTGAAGCCATTGTGAAGAAAAAACAAACAGGCTTCATGGCTTTCTAAAGACACATGGCAGTGCTCACTCAAGCTAGCTATGTTAGCAAAGCTAAGCAACACAGCCAAGTGAAGGCTACAATGTTAGTATTTCTAAAAAGTGCCTGGTTGATAGGAGTTGTCACATCTTATCGACGCAAAACAACTTTGTCAAATTCTCTTGTGCTTTCATGTTGGTGCTAGTGGACATATATGAAAATAAAACAACTGGCAACCCAGGAATGTTCAGGGAACTTATTGATTTTGTAGAATCTGGACAGTGCAACAAAGATCAGTTAGAAAAGGTACATCCAAAACAAACTCCTGGACAGTATTCACCTTAAAATGCAAGATAACAATGTTTCTAAGAGCACAGTTAATGTTTGTGAAAAGTCTGCTCAATGATAAATAAACACAGAATGGATTTGCCTGAGTATGATTAGGGTTAAGTTGTATTTTGTTTGAGTAATAAGCTGGCTTTCATACACCCTGTAGCAGACTGCTAATTTGCTAGAAAGAAACAGTGACTAACACTTTCAGAAATCTAAATTTGCTATTTGTACTGATTTTCAGGCTACTGGTATTTTTATTGTTTATGCTTACCACATGATTGTAAGGTTTTACTACATTATTGTGTGATAAAATATAGCTATGTTTATAGCAATTAATTGCTTTATAGCAATTGATTGCGAACTAACTGATGCTAATGCTAACTAACGTCAGCTAATTCTAATTAACGGAAACAAACTTTATTTAAAACCAGGCATATGCTAGTTAACTCTAATTACCAATAGTTAACATTTATGTAGTGTAGTGACACTAGTCAACTCGAAGCTAGACAATAAAACAAAAGTTAACACTAATATAGCGGCTAATGCTAGTTAATGTGTGCTAATGCTAACACGAATCAGTTAATGCAGGCTAATGTCAGTGGTAATACAGTGACATAGGTTAAATGTGTCTGCTTGCATACCTTTACTGTCAGTGTAACGCATTCAAGAGAAGGAGTTAGTATATATATATATATATATATATATATACATATATACATATATATAATATATATATATATACATATATACATATATATATATAATATACATACATATTTATATATAATACACATAAGTAACTCAACTTTGTGTATGGTTGTCACTTACTCCAGAGCGCATTTTTACATATTTGAAAACACATGGTACAGTTAGTCATAGGCTCCCTATTAAAGATCCCCAATAGAGAGCCTATAGATCTCCTTATCGTGGACAAATAATTGTTGAGTTTGTTTAGGGCACAGCAATATGGCCGCTTTCTCTATAATTACCTTTAAGACTCCAGAGCCCTACATACCATGTAGTAAGGTTAACTAGTGTGTATACTGTTGCAAGTAGCCATGCAACAATGGTATTCATTGAGTAACTGCAGGCCATAGCGGAAAAAACCATTAGTGGGAAACCATTCACAGAGCTACAGGAACAGTTATCCAGACTGTTTCACATGCACACAAGAAAAGTCCAGTTGTAATTTCAGCTGGGGAGACTTGGAACAACTGACACAGAACGTAGCCTTATCTGAACAGAATAAACCAGAACCCATACTATCAAAGAAAAAACCCTGACCAACTGTTCTCTTTCTTTCACCTACGCGGTCGCTGGTAAAAAAGGCACGCTTACACAAGTGACTGTAGAAAAAGGTAACCTGCCTAAGGTGCGGAGGGTCATTGTTGAGCACATTGTGATGAATCAAGATATTACATTTCTTCCACGTCCAACCAATGAAGCTGATTATGACACTTGGCGCATAAATGTTGAGCTCATTCTGCAAGACCCTGCAGTATCAGACATGCATCGGACTCGGAAAATCCTTGGTAGTGTTTTACCACCAGCTAGAGACACTATCAACCAGCTGGGTAGGCAAGCGTTACCCACAGCCTATCTGGTGCTAAGTTTTCAAACACACTTCTTCCACACATCATGGAGTATTTTTTGTAGAATTTTGAGGGAAATAATGAATTTAATCCATTTTGGCATAAGGGTGTAACATAACAAAATGTGGAAAAAGTGAAGTGCTGTGAATACTTTCCTGGATGCACTGCAACTGAACTCCAGGTGGGCCAGAAGAATTGATCACCGTCATTCACAGAGCTACGTACTCCTGCTCCTTCGTACAGAGGAAGACAAGCAAGCTGCCAAATCAGAGCAAATGAAACAACATCTGATCACATCTAAACAAGTGATTAGTGTTCCCAAGCAGCGAGCCTCATTGCATCTGCAGAGTGCGTGTGCCAGCAGTGTCATGGAAGATGACTTGAAGCTTCTGAGAACACAGATAGTTGAGCTTCACAGCCAGCTAACTGGCCTAAAGGCACAGCAGGCTAAGAAGCCTAAGAAAATGGTTACCAAGGTAGCCAATGCTAAAGTTAAGAATAACATTAGCTCAGTAAGTGAGAGACCTGCAAAACAAACAAGTCCTAAGCACCAGCTTTGGTATTTTTACCAGTGCAGTGAAGATAGACATATAGTGACAACCTGTGACAGTGAGCAAAATCCTATTTGGTCGAAGAAAAAAGAAACAACTCAGAGAAAAACAGTGGCTGTGGGAAGCTGAGCATGAACCCTCCAACGTCCAGCAGTTAAACTGAGACACACTTCTGTTGAAGGACAGACAAGAGCTAATGCACCACATTGGCATCCCGCTCTGAGACAAAAGACCACATTGAAGTCCTACATTAAAGACCCACACATGGCACTCCCCAGTGGGTTAAATGGATCTAAGAACACTGAACAACTGCTAATTGCAGGTGAAGAAAAAGATAGTCTCCTAGACATCCGATCTCAAGTTGCCAATGTGTTTCTATGAAAAATATCTATCCAGTGAAGCTATAGTGGCATAAACCAAATATAAATCCTATTGTTAACAAAATGCTACTTAGGCTGTATTTAATTCAGACATTTGTCAAAACACCAAAATTATCAAATGTCACTCTGTTTTCCTCAAAAAAGGAAATAATTTCCCTGTTGTGAGACAGGAAATTATTTTCAATTATCTGTGGACATGCTGAGAAGCGTGGTTATTAATATTCACCTGTAGTGCTCAAAAGAAGTTACAAAGACCCCCAGACTTGGTCTTTGTCTCTAATGGCGTTCTATTCAGAGCCACATGGGCTCTCAACAAAAGCAGTGTACTAAATAAGTAATTGTTTTGTACTGTAAGTAGCATTTTTAATTGAAAATAACTTCAGTTGTATTGAGAATGTTTCAAACATTTAATCCTGGTAGGCAAATAATATCAAAACGTCAACAGTTTAGAATGTAGTGTTCCATCTTTAAAGGTTTACTTTGAAGTAGAAATAAACTAGCAGATGATTAGGTGTTTTATGGTCAGGGTTTATGTGTTGTGGTGCAATCTCCTACAAGTCAAGCAGAAATATATTTTAAAGACATCTACAGTACCTAGCTTTAATGAAGACTTCAATTGCCACTGCCTTATAGCTGGAAGAAAAATAATTGAATGCTCTTGCAAAACGTTTGCTGATGGCTGACGTGTTTGGTTGCTATTATCTACGCCTGTTCAACCACTCATTTTAACAATACCCAGGTTGGAAGCCAGGGGCAAACTAGCAATCTAGCATTTCTGGCTAAGCTACATAAATAAAGTGAGAATAAACAGGGTCTACTGTAGTTTGTAAACAAATGGGGGGGGGTATCTATTGTGTTAAATATTCCAGGGTTTGTATATGGTCCTAGTCCACGCCAGTGCACAGTACATGCCAAAGTAGGCAGTGACACAGAAGTTGTACATTGGGGCTTTGCAATTCAGTTGAATATTAATATTATTCTCACTGGACCTTACATGCATGTGTGGGTGTGGGTTTTTTCATTTGTTTGTGTGTGTGCTTGCGATAGCATTTGCATATTTATTTTCCATAGGATGCAGTAAATACTGTGGACGTAACAGAAACCTTCGTTTCACCTTCAAGTGACAGCTTGTCCGGCCATGGGGATAACACAAGACAAGACAATGGAAAGAAACAGCAGCAAAGCTCTCGTTATTTCCCATTCTTATTTTCTGGGTTTATATTTCTCCATGTTCTCTTAGGCTCCAACCTGAAATGAGCAACCGAGTGGACAATTAAGGGAAAAGTCAGGGACTCGCTGACAGAAAACAGAATGTTAGAAAAAACATTTTTAAATGGAGTGGTAAGAAAAATAAGTCTCATTACCAAGACCACTACAGGCTGGCAGGTACTCTCTAGGGAAGAGTACATTCTTAATGGAAGTTTTCCTAACTCTGGTGTCAGATGCTGGACTGTTCCATTTACTCCCATAGTCCTTTTGTTTCCTATCTGCTCCTCTTTTGTTCATTCCATTGCACCCTTCTTAGATATCTCTCCATTGACCTTGATTTGTTCCTGACCGTAAGGTTCCTCACCCTTTTTTGATTCAGGTCAATGTCTACATTGACCACTGACGGGAAGCATCAGCTATAGCATTAGTCTGATTTGATAGATGCAAGAACCTCAGCAGAAACCCAGGTGAGGTCTTTGGGGGCAGTTGGCAGTGGGAGTTATGACAGAGAGAGTCGGTGGAGCGCTTCAGTGTTAATGTCCTCCATTAAGTTCCTGGGGTTGGCGGCAGCGAAAAGCGAAGAATGTAAGTGATTGGCTTTCTGCTTGGCAGGTTAAGAAGGTGGGCGTCGCTTGTACCAGGTTAGATTCAGGCCATTATTCTGTTGTTTTTAAAGCTGTTATGAGAACTTGGAGAATGAGTGAGGACTTCGACCTCCATGGCCAAGAGTACTCCATCACCTTCTAACTCACCCTCTACCCCAGCCTCTAACTTACCCTCTTAGTCCCTACCTCTCTGGCACCCAATCTCTATTAAAACTTTCTGTTTTAGCTTCTGAGTTCTATACATGTATGATTGTCTGTGTTTATGTATGCTGCTAATGTGATGCACTGACTGAAGAGCACTTTTAATTTCGTTCTACTAGTGACAATGACAATAAAGAAATAACTATACATACTGTATGTATATTTGTGGATAACAGCTCTGGAAAAACAAAGAGACCACTGCAAATTTATAAGTTCCTCTGTTTTTCTATTTGTTTTATTCCATAAACTACTGACAACACTTCTCAGAAATTCCAAATAAAACTATTATCATTCAGCGCATTTATTTGCAGAAACTGACAACTGGTGACAATAACAAAAAAGATGCAGTGTTGTCAAACCTCGAATAATGTAAAGAATATAAGTTCATATTCATTTTTAAACAACACAATAATAATGTGTTAATATGTGGAATATATTTATTTTTAACAATAGTAATAATAATTGGCATGCTCTCCATCAGTCTTTCACATTGATAATAGGTGACCTTTTGCCACGCTTGGTGCTAAAATTCGAGCAGATCGACTTTGTGTGATGGCTTGTGACCATCCATCTTTCTCTTAATAATATTCAAGAGGTTATCAATGGGTTTGATTGTCAGTTGTTTCTTTTTGTTCCAGTGCTGTACATACATATACACATATACAGCTCTTAACACTGGTTGCTCTGTCTACATCATTACATACTGACATGTTAATCAAACACTGGATAATTTGCTTTGTGTGCTGCTTCTTGTTTGGGGATTGCGTTTACTCTATGAATGTTGTACAGCATGATCCCGCATGGGCAAGTCACCACCTTGATGTTTGCAGAAAACCACTGGGTATTTTCTAGATTCTTTGCACTGTAGTTAGCCTACAGAAAATCTTAAGGACTCTGCCCTCCCAAGCCGGAACTCCAGCATTCGCATGGAACCATAGCCATGTCATATATTAGATGTAGCCCAGAGCTAGCACACCTAAATCAACTTGTTAACTAATTATCAAGCTCTTGGCTGCTAGAATCCGGTGAGCTAATCAGGGCTATAACAAAACAATGAGATGGCTGGAGGAGAGATTTAAGACCCACTGCTGTAAAACATCCATGAATACAGGGTTGCAAACTTTGGGACTTTGGCTGGCATGAGACTCCTTAAAATTTCAGTGCGGAGAACACTTTTGGTAACCTTAACCCTAATTTTAGGAATGTCAGTCCTTCTTTACTTAATATAAACCCTGATTTATGCAAACAAACAACTAATAGAATGGAAACTTGTGCTGTCAAACGATTAAAATATTTAATCGTGATTAATCGCATTAATGTCATAGTTAACTCACAATTAATCGCACATTTTTATCTGTTCTAAATGTCCGTTGACTTTTTTTCTCATTTTAATGCTTATCTACATGGCAAAGTGGATCGGCTTGCTTTTTGCAAATATTTTATTGAAAACAACATTGGCACATACTGTCTAAAGTCATCGTTTGACGAGGGGCGGAGAATTCGCATTAGCTGTGTGCTTTGCAATCAAGTGATATTTCAGACTGGACATGCTGCAATGATAGCTCAGTTCACAACAACCAAACACACAAATCACTTTGGTCTTCTCAATGGAACCATTTGTCAAATTTTTAAAAGTAAACTTTCCATTCAGACTTTTATTGGCATCCATTTCGGTATTTCCCATAGTGCGGACTTGATGCACAATTGCTTCAGCAAGGCAAGACAGTTACTATCGTGTCGTGCTACTCGTTCCATTGGGAACTTCAACTTCCGGTTGTACAATGGCACAGTGTCGCAACACACAAGTTGAATAATTTGAACGTATGCGACACACAGAGCGCACCGCATCACAAGCCCGCAAGGCAAACAGAACATTTGCGGATTACTCCGAGGACAATGAATGACTTCCGGCGCAACGCAACGTATTTGACGTGTCCAGTGGACATCCCGCCAGTCCTGTGAATTGGACTATGTAGAAAGCTATCATGATCTGAACTTAAGTAACAGGTACTTGACACTATCCATTCACAGCTGCAGTGACACAGAAAGGATGACCAAATGAAAGTATCTGTCATAATCCATTGACTTAGGCCTATTTAAATAAATAAAAATCCAATAGGATGCATGATGCAGCGGAATATATAATGTCTCAGTACTGTGAGGGAGAGTGTTCCAAACCTCACTGTATGCCTGACATACTTCACTACTTTTGACCAGCCAGCTAAGTACGTTCACTATATAAGAGAAGAGATGCCACTTGCAAGGCATTACAGTGTGACAGATAAAGACTAGCCGGGAAAAGCGCTACCTAATTACTCCTCACAGACAGGCAGACAAAGGTGTGTGTGTGTGTGCGCGCGTGCTAATGCACGTGCACGTGTGTGTGTAATCCACGTTTAGGTGTACATGTGGAAACCTGAAGTTGCCAGAAAGATAGAAAAAACAGCAAAATTCCAAAATGTTTCTTGGCAGGTAGCTGCTAGTTAAATTTCTAGCTTAATGTTTAGGCTAAGCAAAGCATTTAAAATGACTAAAATGTTGGGCATAGAGTAGGTTGGAATTTTTTGAAAAATGTTCATTTTGGTTAATTAGGCGGCTAGGTTAAGTTGAGGCAGAAAAGTCAGGATATCCATGCTAAGGTTAGGATAAGGGTTTGAATAAGGTTTAAGGAATGGGGAAAAAGGATTTTCAGCTCAGGGGTTAAAGTACTGTAGGCTTAGGGTATTACCACTATAGAATAATTGGGCATAGTGTTACTTTTAGGTCTATGCATTAGATGTTAGTTATAGAGTGAGGCATTAGATTAAGTTTACATTTCGGGCAAGAGAACATGGAACATGTATTTCTCAGTCAGATTTAATGTCTTAGGTGCGAACATGTTTACATTTACCTTTTAGTCATTTAGTAGATGCTGAGAGTAAGTTACAGTAAGTGCCAGAACATCCCCAGAGCAACTTAACTCAAGGACTCAATGACATTTTGGACCACTCAGGAATTGAACTGGCAACCTTCTGACTACAAGCCTGACTGCCTACCCACTGAGACGTCTGATGCCACATAACTAGGTGTGTAACTGTGTTTGAGGGCTGCATGTGCTGATACACATTCTAATGAGACCATAGATGGTGGTTTGGTTGCACTGTGAAATGACAGAGCCAGAGAAATGACAGTCACAACCCAAGTGGCTTGGTAATATTTTACTTCAATAATCAAAGAGGGAAAACAACCCCTCTGTTTCTCTCCATCTCTCTCTATGGCCTCCCTCTGTGAATTTGCTCCAGCCGAGTGGGAATGAAGAATATATATAATCAAAAAGAGTTAGCCCAAATTGGATGACATTTATTAGCACCCCCACTGGTTCTAAAATGTTTAAAACATTCTCATACCACCTGCCAATTGAGCCCAGCGATGCACTCCATCTCCACATTTTGCTCACCAATGAAATAAGAAAATATAGTTACAGAGCTGCATCCACGCTGGCAACTCAGTTCTTCAGCCCTCACTGTGTCGGTACATGTGTAGAGAGATGACAGCGATAGAGACCTAAGATATCCCTGACAACTTTAAACATGTAAGTGAACTGTCCG
The DNA here is from genome assembly GCA_016801145.1 of Umbra pygmaea. NCBI lineage: Eukaryota > Metazoa > Chordata > Actinopteri > Esociformes > Umbridae > Umbra > Umbra pygmaea. The sequence continues at coordinate 9,012 of JACXGM010014260.1, forward strand.
ATGGGGATGTTGTCCTACAGATAAACCAGATCCTTAATACATCCATCATGGTATGAATGGAGACAGTTTGACCGGAGATGAGAGCAGTAAACATAAAGAGATGGATCTGGGAAAGGACAGGTAATAGGCTGGGAGTATTGCTGCAGTACACTGGGAATGGACAGCTGATGCTCTTCCAGTACAACAATGCTTTCTTTAAAGCTCTGTGGGCCTCCCAGCTGACAGGACTGTTGAGAGAGAGAGAGAGAGAGAGAGAGAGAGAGAGAGAGAGAGAGAGAGAGAGAGAGAGAGAGAGAGAGAGAGAGAGAGAGAGAGAGAGAGAGAGAGAGAGAGAGAGAGAGAGAGAGAGAGAGAGAAAATAAGAAAGTAAAGTACAGAAAGAAGGAGGAGGACAAAGAAGGGCAAGGAGGAGACATGCAAACAGTGTTTTCACATCTAATAACACTCTTTTTCTTCACTAAACTTTCACAGGAGGTGGCAGGTGTTGAAGGTAGGTGCGAAGCTAGAAACAATTACAGAGCAATGAATATTTATTAAAATAAAAGTGTGTCATTACAACATGGTACAAATGAAACAAAAAAGAAAAGCGAAATAAAACACTTGGAAAATATATGGAATAAAGGTCGCCAGAGAACCAAACACGAGAAATGTCAACTTACTGAAAGGTGTTGGGCAAGACCAACAACCTGTCAATGGAATGTTGACAATGTACTCTATACTTAACTGTACTGAATCCACTATTAGCAGCAAAGAAGGCACGTTACATGACACACAGAGCAGCAAACACAATGACAGTAACAATAACCGACAAGGGAATTATTAAACAGCGGGGCTTAAATACGTACACTAATGGGGGATAGAAACCTGGTGTGTGTGATGAAGACAAACTACAAAATCCATTGGATGATAAAAGGAAGAGATCACAAGTCCAGGAAACACAGTAAACCAGGAGTGGAGTCAGTGGGGAATGGAACCACCCAACTTAGACACTTGTGACACCAACAGATTAGTGCTCTTATAGAATTTGAACAGCTTTATGTTTCAATAGTTCCAATAGGTTATTGCTCTAATAGAGTTCCATTTACTTGTGTTACTGCATCCATTCCTGGACTAAAGTTCTAAACAGCATAACGATGGCTAATCATAAACATAGTTACGTCTTTTTCTTTAAATTATGATGGCGGCTCGCATTCAAGCTGTAAGTAGGATATAGTTTAAACATAAAGCTTTCAAAAACCCTAGTAAACCACTGTTACATCCATATCTTTTTGTCATGGCTATGGACCAGCCGCGGTCAGTGGCTTTTAATTGGGGACGCCGGGCTCACATTTCGTTCTGGACTGGAGTGCGTGGATCGTAATTGGGGACGCCGGGCTCGCATTACCGTCCTGATTGGGGGGAACGGAACAGTATCACACAACGGGTTTGATGCGCTGCGCACCGTTCCATTCACTCCGGTCCCGAACGTAATACGAGCCCGGCGTCCCCAATTAAGATCCACTCACTCCGGTCCCGAACGTAATGCGAGCCCAGGGGTCCACAGTTAAGATGCACCGACCGCGGCTGCTATGGACGTGTGTGTTGGCTGTTTTGCTTGCTTCTCTCTCCCATTCTCTCGCTTTCTCACTCTCTCTCACAGGTACGACTTGTTGGCAGCACAACATATAAAGCGCATGATGGAATGGCTAAAGAGTAGAGCTGGTTGTTTGCTGAGAGCTGTTTTGTATTCTGGAGATCTGTTTTCAGGGCTGTCTGTGATGCTGTTTGTATCTTGCAAGCTTGTTAGACACTTTTTGTTTGTTTAGCTCTACTTTTCGAAATCTCTAGGTTGTTAGACCATTTTTTCTGCTCTATGTAGTATTATTGTATGTTTGCCTGTGCATAGTTTAAAAAAGCCCAATATATTTCAGTCATGGAGAACTGCTCAGAAATCCGCCACACAGAACAGTTTTCACTGGTGCTACGCATTGTGAAAGTGGGACTCCATCTCAAAGCATCTTGTTGGCAATGACAGCACTGCAAAGGGCTTGAGTAACACTATCCTTGAGCAGCTGAACCACTTTAAAATTAACATTGCAGACTGTCGTGGGTAATCCTACGATAATGGAAATAATATGATGGGACACATGCAGTGAGTCCAGAAGTGCTAGAATTGAACAATTATGCACAACTGTGACACTCACCCAGAATGGGATGTTGTGGCAATGAACTGAGACATGATTTATATATATATTATGATATATATATATATATACACAGTATATATGCATTTGTGTTTATTGTGTTTCATTTACATTCCAGTCTGGTACTGTTGTTTTAAGTTCATGTATGTTGTATTATGGAACATTGACACCACTCCCCTGTTGTTTGAATAGTTCTCTCGCTTAACTCATTCAGCTGTGTCATTTGAGATCTGATTTATGCTCTGGTGTTTCGGGGGTGTGGGGGGATTCATTGATGAATGTCACGTTGATGATAATTGTCTTGTTTGGTGCTGAAGTCCAGGTATGAGTTTTTTTCAATGTATGTAGTGTGTAATGTGTTTAGCAGCTTAAGTCTCTGCGTACGCTCTGTATAGGTTAGCCCTAAGCATCTGTGTTGCTATAGAGCATGGAGCACAGTTATACTCGTTATGCACTCCTATGTAGTATTTGAGATAATTGCGTACGCTCTATTACAGACTCTGTTCTAAGTAACATAGTATTTGGCATCTTATATATTTGTTGTGCCGCTCGCTGCTTTGTACCTGCCGTAACATAATTCATGTACCAACCCGGGGCCTCATTTATAAAACTATGGGGTGGATTTGCATCAGAAGTGGCATATGGACGAAATCTAGGATGTGCGTACGCAAAGAAATATTCAGATTTATAAAACCGTGTGCACGCACGTCCTACACCGTTTTCCTTTTATAAATCACAATCAACTCTTAATGTGGCGCAGCTTTAGCGGCTGCATGTCACATGCCAGTGAAACGCCCAGAAATAAATATTCATTGATTGAGAAATCATGGCAAACAGAGAGAGGAAAACCAAAAAAAGAAACCTCACTCAATGTGAAGTAGAAATGATTGTTGGCGAGGGGTAAAAGAGGAGGAAAATGTTGTTTGGAGGGCACAGTGTGGCCACTACTAATGCCAAAAAGGCGTTGGAGTGGCAAAAGTTTGCAGACACTGTGAATGCAGCCTGAGAGTCGGACCATGGGCGAAAAAAAAAGTGGTCAGACATCAAAGTTGATGCCAAAAAACGTCTAGCGCTTTAAGGCGAGAGTCTGCCACGTTTGGGGGAAGATTAGTTAAATTAGTGAGCAACATGTCTGTATAATAAAATATTTGGATATTGATGGAATGAAAATGCTTACGATTAATGACAGCATTTTCTTTCTCATTCAGTACCCTATGGCAACATGAGTGCAGTCAATTGCATTGATACATTTGGGAAACCGGACATAGCTGCAAATTTGGCTTTTGTGTTTTCCTGCTAACCCGCAGTGTACGGAAACTTCATGTAGGCTAATTATGCGACAAGCCTATATACCTAACACGTCTGGCATAACCCGGCTAGGGTTGGCTGATATAACCGACCTGTCAGCCAATTCCCTGTGGAAAGTGCCAGTCACCAGAAATCCTGTTATTTTGAAAGGCACCACTAAATAAAATGCACTATTAGGCTATTATTATTATCTTCTAACAGTGCAAGCTTAGTCATTGTGCGTCAATACACTGCGATGGAATGGCTTTTTATAACCATCCATTACCAGACTGTATCTGATAATCTACAGATTATACAGTCGGTATTAATCTAATTGTAAATGGGAAATAGTTCTGTGTAAATTGAATTTTTTGCACTTTTCAAAATGGTTAAGACATGTGTCACGATGGAGCACATTTTAAAATGAAACGAACTGAACGCATATAAATGAACATTATGATTCTGTAGCTGATGACGACATATACTATGAAAACTACTTTAACCAATAAACAATAATGACTATCTATTTATTATATATTTATCTATCTATCTATCTGTCTATCTATCGATGTATATATCTATCATCATCTATTTGTCCTTCTGCTCCGCCAGACAGAGACATCGAAAGAATCTCAGTTTTAAACATGATTTTGTTCTGTTTACCGTATTATTTATGAGGATGAATTACATAATATGCCAATATAATTACAGAACATATTTGAATGTTCTTTTTGCAAATGTGTCTTTATTTGCATTTACGTTGGCTACAGTCTTGTTTTATTTTATTTGAATTTCACCACAGGCTGTTGATTGTGAGAATGGCTTTGTGAAATGTTCATATTATTAATGAGACGCAGTATTTTGATTTCGTTTAGCTACACAACGGTCTGCAGTTTCAGACAGCTTCATGTGTTTCACCCATCTGCCGGCGGTGTCAATAACTGTGTTAATAACTGTGAAAATAATTACAGTATAATACAGGATTTTTTTACAGGTTATTGTTGTACATAAATTACAGCAATGTATTGGGGTTTTTTTACAGGAAAACAACACTTTATTGTAATTTAGTGTACAACATTATCATGTATTCTTTGCAAATTACAGATGTTCCCTGGCAACTCGAGTTGCCAGCAAAAAGCTGTAAATATTTCACAATACAATATGTTGTTGTGAAAACATTGTGTAAAAACAATATGTTGTTGTGTTTTTTACATTTGCAGCTTTGCTGATGCCTAATGTAAAGTGTTTTAACCAGGATTGCATTTAATCCAAAAATCATTGCATTAGAGTCTCTTCTGTTAAATAAAACCAAGCGGCTTGGTTTTATTTATCTCGAGTCCGAGATGCAAAATCTTAACATTTTATTATGAAAACGCAATACAGTGGTACAATACTGTAAGTTTTCAGTAAACTAACTTCTCTTTTTCTTAACAGGTCATTAGACATTCAATGGAATTCAAATATTATAATTCATCATATACATTTCTTAAAGACCCAATTTAAAATCAGGACCTGGATTACAATAACTGTTCAAAACATCGCCTCGACAACAGGCAAATATGAACATTAGAAGATTACAACAATGTCTGTTCAAATAGTAAGGAAGTCATTTGTATATGACTGACAATGGAAGCCATTCAAAATCCATGAGCCGCTTGAGTAGAGAGGAGACGTGAGGGTTAATGCAGTTTCTCTTCTTCTCCTGGACCTTCCCACTTTTTTGGCTCACCATCTTTGTTGTCTTGGTCCCACTGGAGGGGTTCAGCCCGATGAAGCGTCTGAAATCACAAAATAACATGAAAATAAACTTCATGAAACAGTGCCTTAATTGAAGGTCCTTTTGAACACCGACTTGCGGCGCTGATCTGTATGTAAAATGTTGTTGCCATTTTTTTATATGTCATCTTTTGTGAGATCCTCAATGACATTTGTTATAGTCATGTCTGGCACCCCAAGCACAGACCATTTCTCTTTCAGTTTTGAAAAGAGATGCGACTGAGCAACATCATGTACTTCTTGGACCTCTTCAATGATAGTCTGAATTACTGATGCAGGTAAAATGAGCTTAGCCTGAAGCTTCAAGTAAAACATAGACAAGTTCTTTAAAAAGAGGTCTTCATCAACACTATCAAGTCCCCCTGTCTCCAGCTCTTCATCATTCTCAATGAGAGAGGTGGGAGGCTGACTCAGAGGTTGGGACACGTTGTAAAACTGTCCTTCTTGAGACGGGGGATGAAACCCACCTTAATGTACATGTTTAAATGAACTGTCTTTGTGCATTCACGAAATATGAGATGCAAATATGGATTTTACACTAAATGTTCTCGGTTACACTTTATTTGGAGAGTCTGACATTCCATCTGTATGTGCTCTGCAGATAGTTTGTTGATGATATGACTATCAACAAACTATCAACAAACCATCCGTTGATAAGCAACTAATTGTGTATTTTAAGGGTAGGGGTAAGTTTAGAATATGTTTTAGGGTAATGGTTAAGGTTAGGTTTAACATAAGGGGAATGTTTAAGGGTAGAATTAGGGTTAGGGTTAGTAGATAGTTTGTTAAAATGTTGTTGACAGTATGCAGATAATATGTAGAGCATCTAGAGATGGACTCTCAAAATAAAGTGTTACCATGTTTTCTCACAACCCCTAAAAGGACATGTTATTTTCCTACCCTCCTCCATATGGCTTTTCAAATGATTAAGAGTCTCCTTCTGATTTGTAGATGTAATCTGACAAAATTCAATCTGACCAATCGGTGTTGTGCCAATTTGTTCAACTCTAGCATTCCTGTGAGACGTATAGCCCTTATGATCTCTGTATAGATGAGACTTGAAGGCTGCAAATTTTCTGAATGCACGGGTACAATCAGGTAAACCACAGGTAAAAAGGCAGTTTGGTGCACAATTGTGAAGTTTCACATGTTGAGTAAATCTTTTACTGTCATGGGCACATTGTTTGCAGTGATATGTTGCTGGTCTAAGAAAAGCAAAAAGAGAGAAAACAGAAAAAGGTAATGAATGTTGTGTTTAAAGAATCATAAAAAACACAGCTTTAATTTAATAACCACTTATGTGCCATTAATTATATAAACAACCATGAAGACTAGTGCTTCCCAACCCTCAACCAAACTGTCACATTTATAAATGCCACAGAACATTATTACACATTCAGGCATAATCGCATAAATGACAAATGTTTTTACCTGAAAGTCGTCTTCAGCCATGTATGTTGTTGATTAGTGTGCAGCGATGGCCCTCACTTTAGGATGCTTCTCCTTGACCTGTAGCTTGGCTAAACAATGCAAAAGTTGAAAAACACACGTTATGTTGGATTAGCCTCACATTTTGTTACAAATAGGGTTGGGCACATTGAAACTGCTTACCCAACGTTATTGATGCCTGTCTAGTATAACATGAACTAAGATCTAACCCAATATCAGCAAAACCTCTTACTATCTTAGCCAATATTCATTACATTCTGTTTTGGCTGCCATGCCGGTCTGAAGGCCCGTTATACAAAAAAAATTTGTTTATGTAACCCTCAGATACCCAACATAGACCAATTTTTTTTCTTTTTTAGGGGGGAGCAGGGGTCTTTAGGGGTGAAAGCATGGACTACATCATCCAAAAAATGGGACTGTGAAAAATTTGAGATGCAGCTAAGCATCATGTGTCAAATATTTTGAGTCATAAATCTATAATAAACAGTGTGTTAGGCACTTATTTGAATGTTGAAAGTTGAGTGTATAAGCCCTTATAAAATCTCATGGCCATCATATACTTCCATCATAATGTGCTAAACATTCATGCAACTCGACGGCTGTTTAGGGACCCCAGTCTGCTGAAATATCTAAATACATCCTTTTGGAACAGGTGAAAATAACACATGTGCACTGCATGACATAAACTTCATGGGATGTTTAAAAAGTGGCCATGTCTGTGAAGTGAAGACTCGTGGGTGCCTACACAGCCCATTTTCATTCAGATTTCTTGACTTAAGAGGTCAAGGGACCCCTTTGAAATGGCCCAGTCTTTTTTCATTCAGCTATCATTAACATTGATGATGGTAAAAAAGCGACGTCTTGAATGTTTTAAATGAAGCCAGCTTAATGTCAGCCTCTAACTTAGTTCACAGAAGAGCTGCTAAATTTAAATATCAGCCAAAATCTTTAAAAAATGTCAGGGGTTGTGCAAATTTAAGTCAAACGTTAGGCTAACGTTAGTTACCAAAGACCTGACTCTGTAGCGCCTGATCGTCTGCCTTGTTAGTCTGCTGCATGCCTGAGTGACGTTAATGTTAGAACACAGACGTTGTAGTCCACTACTACACTCAGTTCAAAATTAAATACATAAAGCGTTAATGTTAACATTATACCCACTATACGTTAAATTTTACCATTAAATTGCTTCGCCTGGGATTGCTTGTTCAAAATATATTCTGAAAATTCTCCCGCTAACGTTCGCTAAGTTAACTTCATTTTGGAGGCTGCACTAGACTGATACACGGTCAACTTAGAATCTTTCAAATAACATTAACAAGGTAAACCACAATTTAATTATGTAGGCTATTTATAATAGTATGATTACATATTGGGGATGAGTTGATTGGCAATGTGGCTGCTCCACTGCAATCCGCCATCTAATGGTCCTGTGTCAATTAAGCTAACCGCCTCGTGCAACGCATTCAACAGTGAATAACTGTACTACTTCATCATTTACAGTCAAGCGCAAATATGCCTGTAATTTATTTTGGAAAAAGTTGTCAGGTACTGTAATTGTTTTTTGACCCACAATGCTTGCAATATACAGGTAAACTTTGTAAAATGACAGAACAAGAAGTTACTGTAAAATCTTGCTGTAGAAATTACAGAAATTTGTTACAATGTATGAGGGCACAGATGATACTCAATTCACAACAAAACAGTAATTTAATCAACAATGCTTATTTGCCCTGGTTTATTTAGCATTGGAAAGTGTCGGTGAACGGTTCATATAGGTGGACACATTTTGGTCTTTGTTTGCATTTCTCAATTCAGTAGATAACAGGAAGAAAGCCTAACTAAACTTTGGGAACCAGGAGCAGTTATTAATGGACATTGACATCCAGAGATGGTCCTTGAAGTGAGGGGCAGCGGTCATTGTTATTTCATGTCCTGTCGTCTAGATATGCTTGACCACAACTACGAGGAGAAGCTATTTGTTAATGTTAGAGCTATTTGAGGAATATCAGAATGTACTATCAGAATTTCTAGAATGCCGTCTTTGAACATATTGACTGTCTTTCCATAGTTCCTCAGCAAATCACTTTTTTTCATTCTTGACCTCACTCATTACTCTTGCTTCAGATGACAGAATGTTCTTCTGCTTCAACCCTGTGAAAAAGTACTTGTGTCTGAGGAAAACGGAATGATTGGCACTGAACTCTAGTCCAGAGATATAGTCTATACAGATCTAGAATACAGAAGACATATTGGAGGACAGGATGGTTGCATTCTGATTGCAGAAGACGGTAAGTAAATGTCTGTCACTGTGACCTTTGATCACTTTAACACAAATACACTTTATAGGTCACTATTATTTCCGCGTTGCAGAGAATGCAGACGTAATTGCGGAATCCAGACATTAACATGGAAACCAGATATTAACGCGGAATTGAACTAAAAAAATTAAAAATCTGAATCCAACAATTCCAATATATTCATGGTAAATTAATAATTACCACTGCATATAACCTACTCTGTAAGTGCTGCCCTCTGTATGCGCTGTGTCTCCCAGCACGCGCCTCTCTATTATCTCTATTATATCATATCGTTCATATCTACTGTGCTTCATAGCTACAGTACAAACAGCTATCAACTATGTTATGTCCATTCTATTGTATTGCCCAAACAGACAACGCTTGTTTTATGAGGAAATTTTACTTTGTCTACTCGATTAGTTTTTTTAGAAGAAGAAAGAAAAAGTCCCTATTAACATGATACCTATGCATATTGTGTGAAACAGCTTTTCGTCTGCAAGTCAGGAAATAATTATTTTGATCATATGGAAAGTAAATGTACCCTATCTGGCAATGCACATGCAAACTGAACAGCGGTTCGGTTAGGTTCGGTTGCAGGCTTCTGAATGTAACTTTGTCCAAATACTTTTTCAGTTGCAGTGAAATAAGTAGTTGAGCAAATCACTTCTGCAAGGCCAGTGGTTCCCAAACATGGGTACTAGGACCTCTGGTTGTACAGTAACCAAAAACGTTTGGGAACCACTGGTCCTGGGTGTTTATATGGAGGTTGGAGATAATGGGCCCTATTTTAACAATCTAAGTGCAAGGCATGAAGTGCATGACGCAAGTGTCCTTAGGGCGTGTCCAAATCCACTTTTGCTAGTTTGAAGGCGGAAAAAAGGGTCCATGGACCGGGCGCATGGTCTAAAAGGGTTGTACTAATTGTCTTCATTAATTCATAGGTCTGTTTTGTGCGTAACATGCAAAAAATCAATCAGAGATTCATCTCTTATTCCCTTTAAGAGCTAGGCCTTGTACCTTTCGCGCATTGCTATTATGATGGCAGATTTGCACCGTAATATTTTATTTGTAATCTTTTGCATGTTTGTGTGCTGCTGCACTTCCCTGTGTGTGTGCAACAAACATAGCATGCACGCACTCTGCATACGCCTAGGTGAATTTGATTAATTTGCTGTTAAAATAACAATGACATGCTGCACCATTGACATTTGACCAGGTTTTGGTTGGTCAATGGTGCGATCACTTTTCCATGTCTCAAGATAGCAATAGACCCAGAATAATCTTGAACACACCTCCCTGTAAGACCAGCACGCCCATGGGCAAAAATATGGGCGTAGGTGCGTTTGCGATTTAAACAACGCGGGCGCTGGACAGGAAATTGACAACTGCGTCGGTCTTAAACTAGCAAATACACTCGCGTTCGGGCTTTGCGCTATGTTGCGCCGGGTGCAAGATAGGGCCCATAAAGTGGAATCACAAAAAATGTAAGGGAAATCTGACATTTATTTTACGGAACTGGCCAAAAAAGTGAACGGAGAATTCTATGTCCAAGACTTATAATGACATAGGATTTTGGCAGATGCAGGTCTGTGCGTTAATACTATGATCTTGCTACTGGTGGAGAGGCATTTATAGTAAACTTTGATATAGCTATGAACATAGCTACCTAACGTGGCTACTTGACAACACGGCGTGTCGGTAAAATGACTATTGCTTAGCAAAGCCATGCCCTAATCCTTAACACAGCTCTTCCACACCATGGGTTCTCCTTTCCCCAAGAGTCCAACCAGCACAAAAGACTGTTTCCTAGCATGGTATCCCTTTAGCTCTCATGCTCAGCCTTGTATCTCCGAGAAAGCCTTGGTACAGAACAGCTACATAAATCTGTTTTTACACCGTATTTAGTCCCATGAGTAGCTATAACCGATTCTAGGCCTAGGCGGCATTGCACACACTTGCAAATGCGTGCACACACAGCAAAATCACCAGTATTAAATCAACTCTGAGAGTGTTAAAGTAACACTCTCAGTGTTTATATAGAACACTGAGAGTGTTACTTTAACACTCTCAGAGTTGATTTAACACTGGTGATTTTGCTGTGCAAACAAACCCTCCCACGAGATAAGTATACACAGTAAAAATGTTGGTGTTAAATCAACACCCTAAGGGCCCTACCTTACACCCAGCGCAATTGACTTTTTACACAAACGCATGTATCATTCCTATCTTACACCCGACGCATATGGGACTTTTCCCTCCACAGACGCGCGTCGGTAAATTAGGGAATGAACTTGCGTTCGTCGGGCGGTTCAAAAAGAAGAGGCGTGTTCCGGCGCAAACGTTCCCTGGTGCTATCTTGCAGTCCCCGAAAACAATTCCGCCACTGACCAGGAAAAACCTGGTTTAAAGTCAGTGGCGTGTTATTCATATGCTATTTTAAGGGCGCATGCTTAACCATAATGTAGCGTGTGCACAACGCGCATACACTTTGCTCCTCTCATCTAAACAAATGCAACAGTTCTTCATTATTGCAATACATAATTAGAAGGAAAAATATTACCACACGAGGAAGTCATTGTGGTGTCCGAAAATGTGAAAAATAGGTATACATCTAGTGTACACATTTACTCAAATTATTCATAATGAATTATTTGCACTGATATACATCAACCTCAAGGGAACCCATTCAATCAACAAGTATACACACGTAATTTGCGGTGCTCATTGTAAAATCACCCATGTCTTTACTCAATATTACTCAGGCTCAAGCCACGACTCATTTATGGCAACTTTGCCATGAGGAAACCCCCCTTGGATGCGACATGAAGGGGACAACAGCTATCCGTTAAAGACATGGTTAATGATGACACAATTTATGATGCCAGCAAGTTTCGTAAAACGCTGTTTAATCAAAACACACACAAAAACGCAGTGTAGCCTAACTAAACGAACATTTGGCACACAAAAAATGAACGTCAGGTGTTTGGATAGAAAAGGTACACTACAGGTACACTACAGCATTCTTTGTGGCTTGTTGTATTTTACGTAACATTTCCATGAATCACGGATGTGTTGATGACATTAATTAGGAAATATTAGCGGACTTCAGGAGACGTGATGTTGAAATGCGTGCCAGCCACTCTAAATGCCCAGAAATGCAGAACGGGAGTGGAAAGCTTGACAGAAGAGTAATCTCTGTCTAATGTTAGACTACATTGCAAAAATATTACCATGCGTTCATAACCTCGTGATTCAGTGAGAGTGAGTCCAAAACATCGGAAAGTAGGCTATGTCTTGTGACATTTCTTTATTTACATTTTGTAAAAAGAAAAATCTATAGAAAATCGCTGTTATAATAGCAATCCGCCATGGAACAAGCGCGCCTGCTCTTAAAGGGAATGTGAGATGACGATCTGATTGGTTTATTGCCTGTTACGCCCAAACCACACCTATGACTAATGAAGCTACTTTAGACCTACCCATTTTAGATATGCGTCGGGCGCAAGAATCATTTATCCCGCGGGTAAAATAGCAACAGCGCCCGGGACCCTCCCACAATGTAACTTGCGTTTCGCGTCTGATACTTGCGTTTCAGATCGTTAAAATAGGGCCTTCCACTGGACCTATATAAACACAGAGGGCCCTATTTTAACGATCTGAAACGCAAGTATCAAATGCTTTCCACTCCCGTTCTGCATTTCTGGGCATTTAAGTGGCTGGCACGCATTTCAACATCACGTCTCCTGAAGTCCTCTAATATTTCCTAATTAATGTCATCAACACATCCATGATTCATGGAAATGTTGCGTAAAATAGAAGCCACAACGAATGCTTCTATCCAAACACCTGACGCGCATTTTCAATGTGCCAAATATTCGTTCAATTAGGCTACACTGCGTGTTTGCGTGTGTTTTTGATTAAACAGCATTTTACGCACTTGCTGGCATCATACATTGTGTCATCATTAACCATGTATTTAACGGATAACTGTTGTCCCCTTCACAGCCATCCAACCAAAGGGGGATTCCTCATGGCAAAGTTGCCATAAATGAGTCGTGGCTTGACCCTGAGTAATTCTGAGTAAAGACATGGGTGATTTTACTATTAGCATCGCAAATTACGTGTGTATACTTGTTGATTGAATGGGTTCCCTTGAGGTTGATGTATATCAGTGCAAATAATTCATTATGAATAATTTGAGTAAATGTGTACACTAGATGTATACCTATTTTTCACATTTTCGGACACCACAATGACTTCCTCG
>JACXGM010014261.1:0-22265 GCA_016801145.1 Umbra pygmaea
AACACATTCAGCACCTTCCCTTGGGACAGCGCCTTGTAACGTCGCACTTAAGTGGCAGCTTAAGTGCGACGTGTTAAGAAGATTCTAAGGGAGACTTCGGGGAACACACTTACGAACGTAAACAACTTCTGTAAGATATATCTTTTAGAGTCTTCTTAGCGGGCTAAGAGTGAACGTTATCGGGGAACCGGGCCATGGTCATATTTCCGACATTTATGGATGAGTCTGGCCACCGCATTTACCAAACGTTGCTCCTGCTCCTACGCTCAACTCCTACTCACGTACTTCTTTCTCTGCAAGAGGCAAGATTCGGCATGATTCAGATTTGTCTTGGCACGGCTAAGATAAGAATTCCAACTTTCAGAGACGTTGCTCACGTCACATCTAAGTCATCACGCTCAGCTTGAGGCTGCACAGTACACTTGTCTATCACCGAAAAAGTGCTTCTCTCCACAGGAATGAATAGCAAGGTTTCGTCCATCTTGTATACTGTCATTGGTCTTCCCCAGCAGGCCTGAAAAAGGCTCCGCCCCCTGCCGCTTTGCCTTCCCCAGCTGCAATGGAAGAGACTCTGCCCCTGCTGCTGAGGCGACATGCACAGTATACAATGGTGTGTGTGTGTGTGTGGGGGGGGGGGGGGGTGCCTAATTGGATATACAGTGTATACAGTAGTGAAGGCCAGAAGTATTTGGACAATGTCATACTTTTTTGGGGGAGGGGTCCTGTATTCCAGCAAATTGGATTTAAAATACATGTTTTCCTCCTTTATCCACAAGTAAAAAATTAACTGAGAACTACATTAGGTCTCGTTTACAGTCACACCCTGTGTCACAATGGAAATAAAACATAATGTAAAAAAAAAACATTAAACATAAAATCACATTAGCAATAAAAAGGTTGCATTTTGAAAAAAAGATCACAATTACCATTTTAAAAATGAATTAACCAGATATTTAAAATGATTTACAGGTACATATATGTCAAGCTTAAGATTGTTTTTTATAGAAATAAATTGTGGAAGCCTGATATTCAGAACTAAATGGCATTCCGTTTCACTCCATTATTCAGTATGTAGTTGCATCCATAGCAGCAGTTTTCTGCAATGGTCGTTGTCAAAGACCTAGTCCTCATTTCCTAACCAATCATAAAAGTCTTACGTCATTGTGACAAGACCATCAACTGGCTAATATAATGTCAACAAACTACCAAACACCTTACGTTAACACGTTATTAGCATTGTCACCCACTATCACATTACTGACCGTTTTCAATAAATTACATGAACGCATTCAACACAATTTCCTGCTGTGGTTTTAGGGACATAACTCTCAGGACTTTTGAAAACAATTTCAAAAGCAACATCCATGCTATTCGCAATTGTCATTTCTTCCGTTGCCAGCACTGCTGCTGTTATTGTCTCCATCTCTCAGGATCAGTTTAATTTTGTCACACTGTTGTCCAACACCCTCAGTCAGGTAAATTACGATGATTGGCTTGGTCGGTGATGCGATCGGGTAAAGTACAACTCAAGCAAGTGATGTCAGTCCCTAAATCACCCTTTTTTAAAGTGGGAATGGCTAGCGATTTCGGGCCCTGGAACCAGGCAATACTTGTGGGGTATATAGTATTCCAATGTATTTTTACCTAAACACGAAAACTCATGGTTGCTCTAGGACTAGCCATACTTGAGAGCAAGTTTGAATCAACAGATATTTGTGGTAAAATAATCATGGCATTTGTACAAGACAGACTTGTACACAAACATCAAGCAATGTCTGTCCCTTTTAGAGGTCAGTGGGTCTCAGCAAACTGACACACAAAAGACAATGGATGTGGAGAAAATTAGCACTAGTGATCAAAGCAGGGCTGCATGATAGACCGCATCCAGCACTGATACTAGGGCCTGGGACATCGCTATACTCTAACAGTGACATTAATGTTTAGTTTTATGCTGATAAGATAGACATGCTTTCATTCTATAGAAGCTGATTTTGACTATGTTGTGTTTTGGTGACAGATTTATATGTATTCAATCCCAATGTATTTTTAGGAAGGTATGACAAAATTTGAGACTGAGAAGTCATTACGAGCTGCATTTTCAGTATGATTTGGGAAAAACACTTGATGCATTCATTGTGTTGAGCTCTGATTTGTTAATTTTTTTTTAGTACATTTTGACAATAAACCTGACTTGCAATGCAGGTTGAATAATTTTGATTGCAACTGTACACCATTTTCAGTCATCACAAATTTCTAATTTCATACCAGTTCGTATGTGTACTGGCTTTTTCAGACATACAGCCACCAAGCATAAGCATCTGGGTTAGCCCCTTCGACCATAGACAAGAAGGTGTGCCAAACTGGATGTTTTGTCTAGCTACAGTAGACAGACATTTTTATTTCATGCTAAAATGGAATAAACATACAGATTCAGCATATTATGTCACTGTTATCAGTATATTTTGAAACATTTATTTAGATTAAATAATATCTTGAATATCACTGAATTTAGTTGTTAACAATACAGTTTGCACAACACCGCCATCTGGTGGGGCACAGCCCCACTTGCCCCAATGTAGAATCGCCACTGGTTTCTATACACTTGAAGGTTGACCATTCTTCTGCTATCAGCATTTACGTATTTAAGTAAAACAGTTCCAGGGACAACCATGTGTGCTTTAACCATTCCCATACTTTACCGATCAGGTGGTATGCTAGTACCCTTTTTTTCTTCAAACCTACTTCACGTCATCGCTGTGGCACGTGTTAATCTGTCTCATCTGTCTACAATAGCTTGTTCTAGACCTCAGCAGGCTCTTTTTAAGCCATCTAGTTTTTGATGCTAACTAGTGTTTTTGTAACTTGTATTTTTGCCATTCATTTGTACTTCGCACTTTGCTGGGGAAGTCGTCTGTTGATGGCTGACACATCTGCGCCAACCTCCAGGACAGTGTTCCTGATCCATCAACCAGAGTTTTTTCTTCCTCATTATGGTGAGCATGCTTTTGTTATCCATTGTGGAGGTCTTCCTTGGTTTTAATTGGCCAGTGCTGAAATCAACATGGGGTCGCAGATGGCTCAGTGGTTAGAGAGGCACACTTGTGGTCAAAAGGTTACCAGTTCGATTCCCAACTGAGCCAAATCTCGTTGTGTTCTTGGGCAAGACACTTAACCCTAATTGCTCCTGGGTTTTTGCTGTACGTAAGAAATTGGTCTTATCAACTTGCCTGGTTAAATAAAGACAAAATCGAAACATTGGTTTCTTAATTCACTAATCAGATTTTGGTTTAGTCTTTTATTTTCCTGATGATAAACAGCTTTAATACTTATTTGGTCCTTGTGTTTTCAGACATCAACAACAGACTCCAAATGCAAAGCCTAAAACCAGGATTAGATATTGACAGCTGTTTTATGCATCTTGGTGCCAATTCTGTAATTTATAACCTAAAATATGGGAAATAGGCACAAAATCTGCAGTAAATTCTAACTAAGCATTTAGGAAAATGTATATTTTGTACATATACAATCTGCACTAACCCCATAGTCTTTGCATCATTCATTTCACATTGAAAGTGCTGAAAAACAAAATAATAATTTCTTGCTTTCCAAATTTTGTGTGTGTGTGTGTGTGGGTCTGGAACCTACAACAAAATACAATAATAAAACAATTAACATACGTGTAAACAAATAGAACACACTAAACATGGCAACCTCTGCCATTTTCTCTTGCTCTAAGTATTCTTCCCCCGATTACACCATGAAATAACAATTGAGGATACATTGTAATGTTTCACAGTAATACATGTATTCCTACAGTTGTAACAACTATCATGGTATTTGGATCAAATTTTCCTAAATCTTTAGAAACAGTTCAGGTCTACATTATTAGCACCACAGTATTTTAAATTCATCATGTAAAATATCCCCTGATAAAATGTGTGTAGTTAAACAGCTTTTGTCTTTTCATTCACGCGATTGATAAAGAGCAGAGGCCTGTACTACAAAGCAAGTTCAACAGGTGTTCAGGATTTATTTTCACTAACTGGGTTCACTAACCCTAACAACTGCAATCTGGATAAGAGATGTCACAATGGTGGTTATCAATCTGTTATATCATCCCAGGTTTTCCCAATCTAGCAACAATAAGTGCATTCACATAAAAGGGGCGTTGTGTGCAGAATATGACCAATCGCAGACATGAACAAGTCTATCAGAGCCGCATATTTCACTCAAGAGGATCAAACAATCTATTTAGAGACATACAGTAAAGAATATTAAAATATAATCCAGGCGTTAAGCAACAGTTGTTGTTGCCAAAAGCAGGTTGGAAGCTGGCAAAAAATTGCAGACTCAATATCACTGCTCCATCATTAAGGCAGAACTAGATCTGACTATAATTACAATTGTGTATTCCATTAAACCAATGTGTTGCTTAGATTAATGATGATGGCGTGTAAGACAATTTTTTGTTTCTTTCGTTTGCAAATCTGGCAGTGTTAAACGGTCCTGAGATCCTAAATAAGTGTACAGGGTGTGTGTGAATAAATCACTGTTACAATACTGGGATGTTCAACAAATGTAGTTTGAAGTACTGTGGGAGTAAATGTATGTACTGTCTCTACAGTAAAAGTGGACACATTGATGTTGGTTCTCCGCATCAACCAGAACATAAATGAAACAAACACTATGCTATGCATACAGTATGGGGTACTGTGAGCGCACAATGCCAATGTATTGCACTGGATACATATACGGCTCAAGAAGCTGACAAAGATACATCAGTCCCTCTGCTGAGATTCTATATCTGCCATAAAGATTCTCATCAGTGAAAGCCAATGGCGACTCCCAGAATGGTGACGCCATTTTTAATTGAGAACAGATTGTGTTTCTGTTATCATGACTTTAGCCTGCTCCGGAGCAAGTTAGGTTTGCAGCATAAGTTACCATGGCGATATAGCCCGGTAACAGGTGAACCCCCATCATGACACTGAAAACCCAGGGTTAAACCTGAAGTTAGCATGCTAACCCCGAATCTTGCATAGGCCTCTGCACAGGAATAAACTATAGAAATTAAATTGATTATGGGCAGACTCTTGAAGAAGTAAAATCAGTTTTAAAACATTGCCAACCCTGTTTAAAACAGTTTGAAATGTCATGTAGAAGTTGGCTGCCCATGGAACTGTCAAGAACCTCCCAGTATGTGGTGGCAAGAGGCAAATTGATCAAAGAAGTCTAAAGAAGGTTAGTGTGAGCTGCGGAAAAGGATGTATTTGGATGGTTTAGGAGGCTCTTTACTGTTGTCAGGACAATATATCTCAGGACAATCAAGTAAGTTGTTGAAAACCGATTTATTACAATGATCAGATGTCTTTATCATGGCATTTAGATCAAGCAAATGCCTTGAATGCTTTCTTTAAGGAAAATAGTGAGTATACATTTTACATTAAATATGATTTTTTTGCCAAAATGTACTTCCCACAGGCCATATGTACAATAAGAAAGGGTCAAACCAAGGCTCAAATCATTTGGAGTTTTATAGTAATAGTTAGCCAATGTGTAAAAACAATGATATAAAGTGAACAACATTAACCATAGAAAACAAACTACACCGCATTCCAAATTATTATGCAAATTATATTTTACATAGATTTTCCTAAATAGTCAATGCAAAGGACAGTCAGTATAATTCATAAGTCACCAACCATAGAGTGCCACCCAGCTACAGTTACAGTAGCTAGCTGTTGGTTATTACTGTACATGGTATTTTTGTATGGCTAATTACCTACCATTTGCTTTTTAGGTCCATATCAACCTGAGTTATTACTATTAGAAACTGGTGATGCTAGACCTTCCAAAATGTTTTGTTTTTCCAAAAAGTTTGTTTTTTTGTCTTACACTGTGTAAAGTGAACAGACTAAGAGAAGGGGGTCAGCGCAGTCTTGTATAAAGTTGTGCTACACTATACCAGGAAGACAATATACATTACATTTTAATTACATTTTGGGAGACATCGAAAGTACTGACCATAGTATACGCTGACAAAACAAACCATTGATAAAGTATTGACAAAACATTTATAATAACGCCTTCCCTTTTTTATATGAAATACGAATTATTTATTCATGGTGGAGCACCGTATCCACAGAAATTTGGACATTTAAAGACTTAATCTGAATGCTATTACATGACAAAGCAGATTAAAATCACTGCTCTTTTTTCCCTCTAACAGTAGAAGATGCATCTCTATTAGATGGTGGTTGTCTATCCAGAATGTGTTGCAAGGTATTATTCGATATGATACCCCTTTCTGCTATCAGTACATAGTGACTTCCACATGTAGGGCTAATTGGCTCTTTTTGCAGCCACTTACCCATACTAGTTGAGTAGCCACCCATGGTTTGAATACATATTGTGTTATGTAAGAAGGCATAATATTATATTCTGATTTAGAATATTTATATTTCTGATCTTGTTAGTTGTTTCTATTGTATACATAGTATAATTGAGCATGCATGTTTCTTGCACAGAAAAATCTGCACTGATTTGCTCAACATAGTCACGTCGAGGTCAATCGGATCAAAACAGACTGTAACCTTTTTGACAGGGGATATCTGAGCTGAGAACCTGAACCCTGCAGCGCTAACAAACATCTAGCAATGGCCCCTGAACAACATGGAAAGATCCGTCACATTGTATAGGAGGATCAAGGTAGCCATTCATTATTCATTATCCTTTACCGTAGATTAGGGTGAAGTGGTTGTGTTCTTGTATATCTCTTCTCTGCTTCCTTCTAAACTTGTTGAGTGATTAACAAGTCTGGCGGTGCTGTTGATTTAACTGGGCTGTCAGCCAGACAGGGAAATTGTGTTTTGCCACAGGGGTATAAAATCATTGTATTGTCTAGAATATAACAGTGGGGCTAATAATAGTTCATGATATATCTAAATTGGTCTGTTGAATGGTTGTTAATCATCACTATATAGGCTAAACTGTAGAGCACCTGTATTATTTAGTGCACAGATTAATACAAGGCTATTTGCAATGTCAGAAGTTCAGAAATAATTAGACATAGGCTTCATCTTTTTTCTCTAGAATAGTCGGATAGTAAACAAAAACACATCGGTCATACAGGGTAGACAATGTGAGCAGCAATTTTATCCACATTATTTCAATATCCTATTGCTTTCTCTAGTCAAGAATCCCCTGTATCTGTTTGGGCTATGATCTGCTTATATAAGATAAAAAAAATCAGGTGCCATTTAAAAACATTGCATTAAAAAATACATAATTTGCTTGGCCTACTTACCAATGTCAAATGTGTCTCATGTCTTGGGACAAAATGTAATCAATGCGCAAACATGCAACAGGCAATAAGCAATTGCCAATTGCATTATACCCAATTCACTATTATAGACATGCCTTTTTGCAACATGGCAAAATTAGGTGTGGGATAGTTGAAGATCAAGATGAGCTGTCCGCTTTTACACACACAAGCATTCAAACCCCTGGCCTCAGTGACACAGCGGTACTGCAAGTAATTGACTTGGACTACCAAATGGCAATAATGTACATCACAAACCTCAAGAGAGTTATAGATCTTATAAACTGGTTACCAACGGAATTAGAGCAGTACAAAGTAGGGTGTGATGAGTACTTGGACAAAACATTTGTCATTAAATGTAAGGAATGTGCTAGATACAAATACGATGTAATGTCCTTATCTATGATTGTAGATATTTACGGACAACAACACATTCTTAGCATTCTGTTCTGTGAGTGACAAGTGCTCAATTGGATGATTTTGCAGTGGTCTCTTATTTTCTACAGATCTGAGTGTAGAAATGGGTTCATCCAAGAATCGAACCCTGTGGAAATCCATAGAGACCACCAAAGGTCCAGACACCCCGGATTTGTTCTGGGTGATTTGCGAAAGGGGCTGCAGTGCCCGGGATGGGGGTAGCGAAGCAGAAAACAACCAGCTGTAGCATTAGAATCACACAAAGTTCTCACTAACACACAGATGATGACCCATAGGCTTTAACGGGATTTGAAATCACTTCCAGGTTCTCTGAGCTGGATTGTCACTGAAACGGGTGTTTCGGGAAGAGGTGGGAGGTTGGGAGATCCATGAGGAGTCAAATTTTTTGTTAAAAGAGAATTATAATGTGCAATTTTATTGTACATAAGTTAAATCTATGACCATTCTTGATAGAGTATCTTAATGTGCCTTTTTTTAATACCACATACAATACTATGTACACCCCCAACAGATGTCTAAGAAAATCATCTGTCACTCTTCAGAATTAATACATTCCATGAGATCCTATACAATAAAATATTCGAGCAATTCTGGTTTATTGGTTGCAAATTAGATTTGTCAGTACGAAAAACAAACAAAAAGTGATTTAAGACCATGGCGCAAAAATGAGTACACCCCAATTAAGCATTTAAGAATTAAACTTGGTAAAATGCTAATTAACTGAAATTAACCAATCATTACACAGGTTGCTACAAGATAATTGACAATTAAGGGTGTTATTTCACCTATACAATTTCTTCCTAGTCAATGCTGACAATTATGGCACCACATGGAAAGTAATGTCACAAGTCTTGAGAAAGAAAGTAATTGCTTTACACAAAAAGGTCAGGGATACCTTTCAAGACATATTGTAAAGCAGGGCTAATCAGTCGGAATACAGCAGCAGAAGTCATTCAAAAATTCAAAAATGGACTTGTGTTAAGCCGTCTAAAATGTCCAGGCCATCCACTGAAGCTAACACCTTGATATGAGTGGTTTATCCTCAGAAGAGTTCAGGAAAATCGCCATGCATGTTCATCACAGTTAGTTAAAGCTGTAGATAGCCAAACTGGGGACACAATACCACAAATGCTGTGTGGGAGTGGCATGCAAGGGTGTTGTCCATGAGGGAAGCCACTGCTAAAGCCATGCACAAATAAGCATTTGCCAGGGCCCGTGGTGACAAAAGTGAAGGATATTGGGACTCCATACTTTCGTCATATGAGACCAAGGTAAATCATTTTGGAACTGTTGGCATGCAGACTGTATGGTGACACAAGGGGGAAGAGTACATTGACAAATGCATGGTAGCCACAGTAAAGCATGGCAGTAGCAGTGTTCTTCTGTGGGGTTGCATGAGTGCTGCACGTGTCTGGAAATTGCACTTCATTGAGGGCATCATTAATTCCCAGATGTACTGTAAAATAGTGAAGGAGAAGATACTACCATCTCTTCACACCCTGGGTAGCAGTGTACTCTTTCAACCTGATAATGACCCAAAACATACATACAAAGCCACTGCTGCATTTTTGATGAAGAACAGGGTGAAAGTGATTCAGTGGCCAGGTATGTCACCTGACCTCAACCCGACAGAACACCTATGGGGAGTTCTGAAAAGATAGGTCCAGCATCAGTCTCCGTCCAGCATCCAGGTTCTGAAAGAGCTAATTCTCCAAGAACACAGAAAGATAGATGTGGCAGTATGTCACTAATGTGCTCACTCCATGTCCAGAAGAGTTGGTGCTGTCCTTAAAAATCATGGAGGACATACAAAATATTATATTTTGTAGAATTTGTTGTAGGGTGTACTCGTTTTTCCAACACCTAATTTGAGTAAATTGTATTATTTTCTTATTCTAATGATGTTGGTGACCAAACTTTTATGTTCTTATTAAACACAAATGTTAAACAGAACTCAGTTTTGTAAAATTTTAGCTAATTGTTCTGGTGTTCACTGAGAAATAGATACTAATCTTAATTAGTATCTTTTTCTTAAGGGGGTGTACTCATTTACACTGAGTACTGTAAATATGACAGTGTTCTGTTGTCAGTTTTTTGGCTAAATTACTTTAACTAAAATAAATCTGAATGTGAAATATTATTGAAATATATATTTCAAATAACTGTTTATCAGTTATTGGTCTAGCAGTTGTATTTATTTTTTACCAATAGGCTACAATCTCTGACAAGGCTTAGAATTACAATTCTTTACTTACTGTACTCACTCTTACCAGAAATGCAATGTGCATAAAATATGAAAACACAATGGCAAATAAATGACTTTTTCATAAAATGTTACAGAAATTATTACAGTGTGTATAAAATGCCAAACAACATTGGTATTGACCACTTTGAACCAAAGTCATATTATAACTCCATCGTCATACCTTGCAACTGTCACTACTGGGGTACTTTTGCTTTTCAAACATTTTTAGATGAAGATAAACCTAGCAGGACTTTATATCTTTCAGATGCTTTTGAAATCATCATTATCATCCCTTTTCAAAACCTCAACTGACAAACAACCTCAAACAACAACTGTCGACCTGTTGCTCTGACTTAGTAGAGTGTAATGAAGTGTCTAAAAGATTATGGTTTGTAAGCTTCTCTAAGACTCAAGACCCATTTTGACCAGTATCAGTTTGCTTACAGGCATTGCAATGATGACGCTGCATAGACCACCTCACCCTGTATCATCTTGAAATCCCAGCGGCCTGCTGTATGTGAACTGTAGAGGACCACTTAAAGTTTGACCTAAAATCACAAATCAATTGCCTGGTCCAGACATCAGTGAAGGTGATGTGTGAACATGGAACAGCAACCTGGCCAGAATTTCATACTCCACTAAGAGTTTCAGCTTCTCCCTTCAGGCAGATCCAACATAGTTCCTCATGTAACAGATGTACTGTAAACACTCCTTCATAGCCCTGTGAATCATGCTTCTAACGGAAGTATGTAGGGGGAGGCCATGTGAGATACATTCATTACTGTAAGTTGCATCTGCCAAAACACTAACGTGTTAAATTATTCAAAGTACACAGCAAAATCACCAGTGTGAAATAAACTCTGAGAGTGTTAAATTAACACTGTCAGT
Organism: Umbra pygmaea; assembly: GCA_016801145.1. Taxonomy (NCBI): domain Eukaryota; kingdom Metazoa; phylum Chordata; class Actinopteri; order Esociformes; family Umbridae; genus Umbra; species Umbra pygmaea. The sequence goes on from JACXGM010014261.1 coordinate 10,893, forward strand.
GTTTATACAGCACCAATGGGAACTATATAAACACAGAGAGTGTTAATTTAACACTCAGAGTTGATTTAACACTGGTGATTTTGCTGTGATGTAGGTCTCACCCGTACACTATGACAACAGTCTAGTTTTACTGTTGCAATTGTGTTGGTAACTGATTCATAAACTGTAACAGCGTGCACATATATGGTGTGTGTTTGCCTCTAGAATCATATTAATTCATAATTTATAAAAAAATGCTTGTTTTGATTGTAACAAGGGCACATTAAAATATTCATGTACATATTTCAGGTAAAATAAGAAACTAGCCATGATTTATAACTACTGTTTCATGTTCTAGAACTAACTAGAAGCCAAGCAGCACAGCAGTGTATGTGCCCAGGCCGCGAGCCTTCTGCAGGGTGTCTAGAAACAGCTGTACATTGCAAAAAAATACAAATAAATGCAACACAAGCACTGATCAATTCCAGGATTGAACTACAGGATTGTGCTATATAAATAAACTTGCCTTACATCATGTAATTATACAGTTTAGAAAATTAGCCCAACAGAGGTGCCCCACCCTTCAACTGAAATGCAGAGACCCAGAATCAATCGACATAGGGCATTCCATTTCATTAGATTATCCTCACCTGTGCACCATGCACCTAGGTTTAATTAGAATCAGGTTTAAATATTTATAGCTGTTGTCCCTACTGTACCCCTTAGTGGAAACCGGATAACTAGTGAAACCTGATGACACCAAAACACACTTGCTGACAGCTTCAAGCTGCTTGGCAATGAATTAATTACCCTGGTCCATGCAGTTTCTTAACATATAGAGACATTTTGCTGTCTTGGTGCAAGCTGGGCTCCAGTGAACCTGAACGATCCGGTATAGAGTTGAGAAACAGAGGGCAGCAGTGTGGCCTTAGCTAATGTCTACGTATAGGGAGGCAGGTTTACATGAATATGCAACACATCAATGTCAGGGTTCCAGCAGGTTCACAGCATGACTATTAGGGCTGGAGTAGACATTTAACACAGATCACACAGCCCATTTCATCCCAGTGAATAGAGGCGCTCGCGTATGCCAGTTCAGGGTCACTTCCCCCCCTTATGCTCTGGGCACATGAGACACTCAAGGCTCGGATAACCTTTGTCCGCGTTGAACGCGAATCATGCTGGAAAGTTGAATACGTGTGAATGCGTTGAAGTCTACAGAACACTTTCTTATGCATTCATGACTATTAGATAAGCAGTTATTTTTGGGATGTGTTTCAGATGGAAATAGAGGTTTTGAAAGTAAATACACTGTCTCTGAACTGTTTCCATTTGGCTTTCTGTTCAGACATATGATTGCTTTTAAAAGTGAGGAGCACATGTTCATCATTCTAATGTCAAATAAATGGATACTTACTGTAGTTACAATATTTTGCATTAGAAACAATAAAATAAATTATACTAAAAATTTTACCAGGTGTGTCTTTAAAGCAGTGTTTCTGGGATTTGAGACAATCAATATAAATTCACACTAGAAAATAAGTCAACGCAGTGGAAGTGTGCCCTCTGGAGTTTAAATTTGTCACAAAAAAAATCTATTAGAGAATATCCAATGTTATTTATTTTGGAGTTGAACAACTTCAGTTTGTTTTGATCCCTGTGTCCGAAGATGATAACTATGAAGTTGGTTATTTGGATTTAGTGCTAGTCAGGAACTTTTCCATTACTCACTCGATATGATGTTTCCCATTATTCCATATATTGTGATGTATTGCGATTAATTGTTCACTTTTAGATTTTTCTCATTGATAATCATAAATAAATAAGAAGCAAACATATCAAAAATCCACTAGCAGCCAATAAGAAAATAAAACAAAATTACTTTTAGAAACAATCATTTTCAGAAAACAAACTGACAACATAAAACACAACAATAATGCATATGCTCTTTAATTTATGCTAAAGAATTTCAATATTTCCAATCAGTGGGGTATTAAAGGAGTGAAAACTGATGAAATTTTAGGGAGTGCTGAGAGGAAAAATGCCTGATAATTTTAATAATGGATGATTTGTAATTTTGTTGGCCACACCCATTTCTACTAAATAGTAGTGTGTTAGATTGCTGCTCAATTTCCTAAATAAATCTTGTGACCTACGCCAAAATACTTCTGATGAGACATATTCGAATGCAACTGAAAGGTTACCTGTATTAATGGAGAGAAGTTGACATTTTTGCCAGCAGTTGCAGTTTAAACATAAACACATATTGAAAACCCACCAAGCATGTGAATGATTACAATACCACAGACACACTCACTTCAGAGAGATGTTTAGGTAAATATATCTTGCTGCAAATCCTTTGCTGTTAAAGTTCTACTGCCATTGGTGAGCATGATTGAACGTCGGAAATACTTTAAAAACAATAATGGGAGATTTGTCTTGTGCTCCGATTAACTTGCAAATCACTTATTTGACAATTTTTTGTTCCCAAAATCAGAGAGGAACAACTAAGGTTTAGAGCCCTGTTAGACCCCATGCCAGCATGGATGCTCAAATGCCAAAATGTACCCATTAAATAAATGCCAATTGCAACTGCAATTGTAGTTAATAATTGCCATTAAGATTCTTTGTGTCATTGTATACTGTAACTATAATGCTGTGGGGAATAGAAATCAAGGTACTATACTGTTTCGACCCCTACCACCAGTATATATTTTAGTCAAAATATAAATAAACACTTATGTATATTTTGACTTTAATTTAACTTCACAACGACAAATCACTCCTCATTTTGCTCCCCCTGCATTTTGTCGGCGCACCCAAAGGTTGGGAACCACTTTTCCCTACAACATTATGTATATATTTAGAACCAGGGAAAGAAACATGAAGGCTGTCCATTATTATTCCACACTACAGCCACATGCTGCATGTTGCACTGACAGACAAGACTACAGACTGTTTAACCCAGTGATATTCCATCATCAAGAATTAACATGACATTGCAGATGATCATGTAGAGGACTCATGTAAAACAGATTAGATGTCACAATGGTGCACAGAACAATGTAATGTAAAAAGGTTACTATAGTAGAGTGGTAAACATACCCTCTTGAAGGGAAAGCGCTCTGTGCCCTGCTAATAATTTGTCTCCATTTGAAGTGACACCAGTTCAGCAGTACACCATAAAGGACCAGACTTATCTGTTCTTGTTCATTCTTCTTACAACTTTGCTGATATGTTGGGTATGCAAATTAATCTAATAATGCCAACAGCATAGTTAATCATGTTAAAGAAAAACCCAGATAAATATATTGTGTAGTGACTAGGGGAAATGAACTGCAGAGTAATGGAGTGAGATGGGTTTCGGGTCCCTCAAAATGGCTATGCCACTGGGTAAACTAAGGAAACATCATGGAAAATAACTTACTGGACAATGCATAAGCTCAAATTGAATGTTGTGCAATAGGACAGTAAACATGTTTTATCAGTCCAATTGCAGGATACAAGCCATAATATTAAAGCTTCTTATCTAGACTATAGAAATGAAATGAACAATGTTACTTTAGGCAACAGTTTCATGTTACTATCAACATTGATTCACAAGAATATTAAATAACATCAGGATGACATACAGTACAGTACTGTATGTAATGTTCAATTCAGATATATGACTTAAGTTGGTATTTGCTGCATGCAGATCTGTTCCTTGGGATAAAGTTTCATCATCATACAGGAAGGATTAATCATTCTGAAGGTTTATTTAATAGATTCAGACATGTGTGGCCTGCAATGTTAATGCAACATATTGATTCTGACTACATCATATAAAATGTATGCAACCAACTGCCAATGTTAGCCAAAAAAAATGGACTATGACTATCTAAATACTGTATGTGTGACTGTTTTATTTTTTACACAGTTGTGCTCATAAGTTTGCATATGGCAGAACTTGTGAAATTTCAGCATTGATTTTTGAAAATGACTGTTCATGCAAAAAATCTGACTGTTATGTAAGGATAATGCTCATATGAAGCCATTAATTATCACACAGTTGTTTGGCACCTTTGTAAACCATGTTGATAACAGAAATTAACAAAATAGCCTGATCAAAAGTTTGCCTACCTTTGAATGTTTGGCCTTGTTACAGAAACACAAGGTGATACACATAAGTTAAAATGGCCATTCAAGGTTAATGTCCCACACCTGTGATATATTAAATTGCACTTAGTGTCAGTGTATAAATAGTCAATAAGTTTGTTAGCTCTCACATGGATGCACTGAGCAGATATTGTGCCTTGTTGTGTACAAATGGACTGTCAAAAGACCTGCGTAATAATGTACTGGAACTGCATACATTTGGAAATGGATATAAAAAGATATCCAAAGCCTTGCAAATGCCAGTCATTACTGTTCAATCACTTATTAAAAAGTGGAAGATTCTGGGATCTCTTGATTCCAAGCCAAGGTCAAGGTAGACGTCAGAAGAAAGATATCAGCCAAAGCTGGCAGAAGAATTGTTCGGGATACAAAGAAGAACCCACAAGTAACCTTGGGAAATGTACAGTACAAGCTGCTCTAGAAAAAGATGGTGCAGTTTTTCCAAGGAGCACAATATGAGGATACTTGATCAAAAAATTCCTGCATGGTCGAGCTGCCAGAATGCTTTTACTATTTCTTCTAATTTATCTGTATGATAGCTTTAAGATATCACTTACCTTTTGAAAAAGACAAGGAATACTTGTTAAATTTTGTTGATCTTCTCATGTGCAGCTTTAGCTAAATGCCCTAAATACAGTACCAGCCACATTTACAAGAACCCACCAGATACAACCTTAAGTCTATGAATAAGAGCACTCATTGATCTTCACTAACATGCTTGCCAAGTACACCTCTGCAGTTTTCTCCAAATACTTTAGCAGTCATATTATTGTTGCCTGTATCTGCAACAGTACCTTGGTCAAATTATTGTGAAACATTTGCTAAAACACTTTATTGGGAAACTACCTACAGCACTAAGTTATAAAAAATGTTAACTAAATAAAGCACACATGGTTAATCTTCAATAACCACTTTGTTATGACCAGTGAAATAGTGGTGCCTGGAGAAGTGGGTACACTCTTAATTCATCCTCCCAGCAAAGGATGAACGCTCTGTGTAATAAACAGTGACATGTCAGACTAGTCTTGAATATTAGTTCATTAGTAAAACGGGCCAGCTATTTGGGCATTATCACTTAATTTTTGCTGCTTGACTTCACAAACCTACATGCAATGCACTGATATAAGGAATATACAAAATACATAAACTATATATTGAGTCCAAATACTCAGTCCATGCTACGCCAGCCCATACTGGTCTGGGCGTGACAGTAAATCTCAGAAGGCTATCCGACACACTGGCGGGTAAATGTTTGAACTTGAAGTCATGTAATAAAGTATCTGGCTCAGAGAAATGTACTTGTTTGCAAGCAGTGTTGTGGAATAGTCAGACTATTCTTTGTGGAAACGAGTAACCTAATGCAGTAGTTTCTCAATTCAAGTAATTCGTTATTACTTTTAAAACAAGTCAACCCGTTATATCAATATGATTTCTCCTATTCTGTTTTTAAAACAATAGGCATACATCTTTTATTATCTGTTGTTTCTTTTCTTTAAATCTGTCTATCATTTGTTTGTGCCATGCTAATCTAAAAAGGAGAAAGGTCTCGTGTATGAACGGAAAAAAAAATGCGGATTGGCAGTAGCGAAATTGGAAGCACATTATCTGAAAATAATTGCATTATAACACAACCTATTGAAAAGCAGGGGGCAAACAATTATTTTTTCATCTTATCCAATCTGGCGTTGGGCATTGTCAGATTGACTGTACCCGCCTAGCCCAATAGCGTGCATGCACTTGGGGGTGGGGGAATCAAGGGATCACTGCATCACTGTCTTTATGGGGTGTTTTTTTATTCACATGAGATTGGATTACCTACTAAATGATGCACATCAGAGGGGATTTAGAAGTGGGTACACGCAATCCCGACTGACAAAGAAGTGGGTATACGCCTTATACCTGCGTATATCCTGCACTACACCACTGGTTTTGACTGAAAATAGAGTAAACGTGCGTAGGATCAAATTTGAACTAAGGCGGGGAGTCCAATGAACATTCCACAGTCAGATTTTAGTGCAGGTTACTTTTTACCGGATATAAGCATCCGTATAGTGCGGACTTTAAGTACATTTGCTTCTGCAAGGCAAGACCATTACTATTGTGTTGTGCTACTTGTCTAATGGGAGATCCAACTTTTGGTTGTACAACGGCATGGTGTCGCAACGCACAAGTTGGATAATTTGAACGTATGCGACACAGAGCACTGCATCGTAAGCCCGCAAGTCAAACGGATCTTTGCGGATTTCTCCATTGTCAATGAATGACTTCCGGCGCAACGCAACACATTCAATGTGTCCAGTGCACATCCCACCTTAGGCAATCAATCTTAGTGAAGATTTTGACGTTCAATATGTTTTGTTAATCGAGACCCAATATGTGATTTGAGTGTTTCCTTCATTTTTTTGAGCAGTATAGTATTGATTGCTACTGTTGCTATTGGAGGGCCATTAGTATGGAGCTACATTTTTTGGCTTTATATCGCAATCAAAACTTTTTGCTTTGCAAACAAAACAATTTTTTTCAAAAGCAAAACACATGTTTTAATCACATATTATAAAATATATATAAAAAATGTGAAAACTTTTGCTTGCAAAACAAACATTTTTGCTTGCAAAACCAAATCCTTTGCTTGCAAAACCAAAACCTTTGCTTGCAAAATATGGAGCTACATTTGTGTCTTTATATCGCAATCAAAACTTTTTGCTTTGCAAACCAATCTATTTTTTTCAAAAGAAAAACATGTTTTAATCACATATTATATAATATATATATAAAAACAAAACTTTTTGCTTGCGAAACCAAAACCTTTGCTTGCAAAACAAAAATCTTTGCTTGCAAAACATATTTTGTCGATGAACTCTTGACCCCATTCCTGTCGGCTTCCCAATTGGTCAACACAGCAGAAAGTCAGAACGTCATTGAATGTAACTCTTTTGGTTCAAACGTAGTAGCGTGTAGAAAATCACACAGCTTTACCTACCGAGGCTATTTAAATGCGTTCACGATATCATGTCAGGCAAAACGATGTTGTAGATTACACCATTAATAACTTCAAATGGAGTTGGCATGAAATACGCCAACAGAAGAACTTCATAGCTTCAATGACGCCATTTGGAAAGAAAAACTCCAAGTGGGACCCATCCTCTACTTAAACAGTAAGTCATTCGTTATTCGAACAGTTATTCGTCGTACCTACAAAGCAGTTACCTTTGCAAATTTGGGTCATCTAATTGTTCATAATTCTTAGTTTACTGTAGCTAGTTATTGTATTTACCATATGCATAAACACATGCAATTGCATGTATGTACAGTAATGTTGATAAGGAATATAGTTTAATCAAGGTGTTCGTGGCTAGCTAGCTCTGTCGACTAGTAGCCTTATATAAACCATGTATTTATCAGTAGATGGTAAAAATCTACCGCACTATAGTACTATCACACACATTAACACTGAACTGATCATGTAAGCTAACTTACCTGAGATATCAGAGACTAATATCTGTCCTAATTTAATATTTTAATTTAACATTTAAACACAATTTTACACATCATGTAAAATGAAATCCACTGCTCCTGGAAGCAGACAAATTTAATTTGTAACTTCAAGTAGACTCTTTAAAACCCAGGTCAAGCCATTATGGAAGGTGAGCCAAGTGCCTCAACATACCCAGATGGCTGTAAAGAATGATGGAAAGACAATTGCTGCATGTTGGCACTGCTTGGCAGGGTGTTGAACAGTGGGCTAACTTCAAATATTTACAATGACCACTAGACAAGAGGATGTCTTGAGGCTGCCTTGAACACATGTCACTCCTACTAAAGTCAGGTAAGGCTTAAAATGCTTGGCCTGGCACAGTTGCTGGTTTTGCAAGCAACATGGTATGGGTTTCATGTCGTTTCATAGGACAAGTGACTGCCTGGCTACGCAAAACTTGGGTTATAACAATCATGTAAGGTTTAAAATAATAATCTTCATCTATCCTGATCAGGGCAGCTGACAGGGGGGGACAACTGGAAATGTTTTCCTGGGCCCAGTCCTGAGGGGGGGCCCAAATTTTGTTTTTGCACAGTCATTTTTTTAAGCGGGGGGCCCTAAATGTGGAGTTTGTCCCGGGCCCACAGATTCCTGTCGGAGGCCCTGATCTTTATAATTGATATTATTAATATTCAATATCAGTCTTTTACATGATATGGAGTTACTTTGTCTTGTGTGTTTTTAAAGTTGCATGCAGTCTATGCTGATGATATCACCTGAACCCTGAAACAATGTGTCATCATCTTCAGTGGCCAACAAGATGAGGCTTTCATCAATGAGACAGTGGGTACAATAGGAACATACATGTCCTTGGTTGGTGGGAACCTCTACCCTAGAGATTGACCAAGAGATTTTTTGTTGTTTTTTATTTCACCTTGATTTAATGAAGTAGGGCAACAGAGAACTGATACTCAATTGCAAGAGTGACCTGTCAAGACAGAGCTTAAAGATGCAACAAAAAAGACAGTTACATTTGAATTACACTAAATACTCAAAATAAATGTGTATATACAGTGTGTACAAATAAGGTCTGTTGAGATAGATCAAATACACCATGGTGGCAGAGCAGAAATGTTGGAGCAGTAACACTGGAGCATGACTGAAAATTCTCTAGTTTAGGTAAAACAAACTGATTACAAATATTCAACATATAGAATACATCTTTGTTTAAAATAGAATACATCTTTGTTTAAAATAGATTAGCAAAATGTATATAACCTCTTAGTGATCATTTTTATCCAAAGCATTTAAAAGTAATTGTCACAAATTATTACTTGCAATCTGAGACTACAGTGAGTGCAGACAGGAGGGCAGTATAGCAAGGTAGATGATTTTACAGTATATGCAATACATTAAATCATAACATGTTAATCTTTCAAATGAGCTAACAATATCAATTAATGTAGCTTTGTTGACAACAAATCATTGTGGTCCATTGCTTGTGTTTAAAGAAGTCCGTTCTGGTTTTACTTCAGCTGAGCTCTGGAATTGTGCACAAAGAAGTGAGACACGTGAAACTGTTTACATTTTTGCCACTTTCCTGTTTTCCATTAAGTTCTGCAGAGACTTGTCAAGCTGCAGTAGAAGTGGCCCATCATGGACATAGAAGGTCCCCTTCAAGACGCCAACCACCTGCTTCATAATATAGATAAATCTAGAGAATTGTTTATTTATAAAAAAATGTCTTTAACACTGTCAGATAGTATGGCTACACAGCTTTCAGGATGTGAAAAGAAAGTATTGGTGTTAAAAATATTCTGATTGTCTGAGTGTTACCGGTATTGGAGTCACACACTGTTTGGCTATTTGACATGTATCAGGTAAACCAGTGGTTCCCAAACCTCTCCCCAAGTACCCCCAGCAAGTCCATGTATTTAAACAACCCCTGAAGCCAGCTAACCTGATTCAACTTGTCTACAAATCAACAACTCTTTGATTGGTAGATCTAGTGAACTAGTTCTGGGCTACAGTTAAACTGTGGCCTGTCTGGTGGTACATGAGAGGTTTGGGAACCACTGGGGTAAACCATTTGTATTGACCAATAACTAAATATGTAAAACAATATATATATACCAATTTGAATCTTAACACTGGCTTTGATTCTAGATTTTTCAATCTCCCTGGGAGATTGCATCCTGCCGCAGGTGAACGTAGGTGTTAGCAGATCAATCAGGGCCAAGTTGTTATAAGATCTGAAAAAAATGTCTAAAACAAAAACCCCTTTACAGTTTTAATCATTTGGTGCAGCGATACTCATTCCATGTTCCCGTGAGATGCTATTCTGTCAATTTTCGTTGCAAATCAAATTTCGCACAGGTGATGCTAAACATATTATTAGAATTAAATGCCAACTCAGGGTAATAGCAACTAGGGTTGGATGGAAAATTTACAGAATTGCGGCTCGTGGGAGCAAGAATGAGTATTGCTGATTTAGCAGATGCTCTTATTCAGAGCGACTTAGTGAATATAGGGGCATCCCCCTGGAGCAACTTAGGGTAAAGTGCCTTGTTCAAGGACACAAAGAAATTTGGCAGTCGGTAATTGAACCGGCAACGTTTGTGGTTTAATTGTAATGATACATGATTTATGTTAACCTTCATCTTGGTTCAGTGTTGCAGTGTATTCTAGGCTTTAAACCTTTTGAAATGTGGAGAGGTAAACAAAATCATGTTTGAGTTGTTGGTACAATGATTGCTTACACTCCAAACTTTATTCAAGTATTTAATGTCACAAATTGGACTACAAGCAAATATATATTTAACTGTTTTCAATTCATTCTAATTCAGTTTGTCCAGTAAGAAATCTAATTTATTTTATAAAGCCCTTTTTACAAAAGCAGTTGTCACAAAGTGCTTTGACAGATACCCAGCCTATAACCCCCAAAAGCAAGCAACAAGAAGTGATGCACAGTAGCTAAGACCTAGGAAAAAACCTAGAGAGGACAGATTCAAGGGGGTGGCCAGTTCTCTTCTGGCTGTACCGGGTGGGGGATCTTAAGGTACACAGTATTAAGATCACATTGTTTCTCATTGTTCGATTAGTGTCAAATAAAAGGAGGTAGAATTGAAATTGCACATGAAATGTTTGTATTTGAAGGCAACCATTTTTGTTTTGTTAAATAAATAAAGATACACCAAAGACTTATAGCTAGCTGGCTTTGTAATATTACTATCTAGCCTATGTCATCCTAGATACTAAAGCTAACGTCTAGTTTAGTACCTGAATAAACATTAATGTTCTATGGACAGTTAAGACGTGTTAAACAAAAATATTAAATCAGGCCATATTGTCTCTGACATATCAAGTAAGTTATATGCAGAGCCGGCCCTAGACCTTTGGGGGCCCTATGCAAAATTTGGTTGGAGGCCCCTTTGACCATTTTAAGTACGTCAAAGTCACTATACGTCGGAGTCACTGACCAACACTCAGGGCCGGCCCGCCCATTAGGCAAGATTAGGCAGCCGCCTAGGGCGGCACGAATTTGAGGCGGCATTTTCTCAACTGGCTACCGCCTTCCGGCGCGCGCCTCTGATTGGCGTAGCTGCAGCCCTTCCCGCCCTTAGGACACCATTGCGAACACCTGCTAATAGCAACTCAAGCATCCCGCATAGGGTTCGTTATTAGTTTGTATCAGAGCCATTGTGAGAGAGCTCTAGTTTGTATGCTTTTGATGTTGTCGCCCAAGGTGCCAGTCATTCGCA
>JACXGM010014262.1:0-22265 GCA_016801145.1 Umbra pygmaea
ACACACACACACACACACACACACACACACACACACACACACACACACACACACACACACACACACACACACACACACACACACACTGGCTACAGTCTGTTATACCTAAATCCGGCTGCAAACATACACACAGTGGCTACAGTCAGGTATACAAGCACACACTTACCCTGGAAGGCTTTATAGAGAAAGGGCCATGTTCAGTGCAGTCACTTAGTGAGCATTGGGTCTGCATTATTCAACAAGCCAATCATGAGGCTTCAGCATGAGACAGACAGAGTGCTGCAGCCCAGCCTGTTCCCAGCTTCCCAAACTGAACACACACGCCTGCACCAAAGAGGCTCCACAGAACCAACATTGCAGCTTCTTCACACAACGCATAAATAATACATATTTTAATCTCCTATGTGACACAGCGGTTGACCGTTTGTTAAACTCATCCTCCTGATTGTGGCACTCCTTCGGTGTGAAAGGCGAGTGGTGTCGGCACAGTAACCATGACACAACCAGCCCTACTTAACCAACTTTTTATCCCTGACTCTCTAAGTTCATGTCTCTCTCTGTTATAGGACTAATTATTATGTCTTCTCAACCAGTTAATGTAGGTGCCACACACAGATACATTTGCACACTCACAGATATACACACACACCACCAGGGATGTGGGTGTTTTAATTGGCTTTAATTACAGTAGTCAGTTGGGTGGCAAACTGGATTGCTAGTGTATGCTCTTCTCTACCTGCCTTCTTGACACATCTCCTCCTCAGTTGTTAGCTGGTGACCCGTCTGGTTCTGAAGGTGAGCAGTGAAGCCACACACACTGCTGCAGACTGGGGGCACATTGGGTGTCAGGAGGAAGCATTCCAATTGCACGTTGGTTTCTCTGGGTGCCTTTCACACTTTGGTCCTCCAAGCTGACATTTCTGAGGAGCTAGGTGGACATGTCGACTGTGCTCAATACATCCAAGGAATACATGGCATTTAATAACTCTTACCCTGAACAGAAATGTATTGCACAATTGTGCAGTGTATTATAGTGTTCTGAAATGAAGCCTAAAAGCTCCTAGTTATCAAGATGTTGGCAGAGTTACAAGATTATAACTCCAAAGTAGAACTCCCGCCAAGGGGTCCTGTAGCCTATTTAAGGCTACTATTTATAAACCAGTAGCAGAGGTTTAACATGAGACACTACTGTCTAAAATGAATCATTCTCATTCTACCCATGATCAATGTGACTTTCGCACATGATTTACATACTAATCTTTAATGCAATCATTTTACCTTTACTTAACCAGGTAAGTTGACTGAGAACACTTTCTTATTTACAGCAACAACCTGGGAGCAATTAGGGTGAAGTGTCTTGTTCAAGGGCACACACAATGACATTTGGCTCAGTTGGAAATTTATGCATCAACCTTTATGACCCACTAAGGTATAATGTCCTAGGAGGCTTATTGTAGATATGAAATGCAAAATACTTGGGCTATAGTCGTGTTTCCCCGAAGGTTGAGTGCGTAAGATATAATGTGTTGGGATTAATATCTGATATGGATGGCCGCTCATTCATGTTTGGTTTTAAATGTTTAAAACATATACAGTTTTGTTAGCAGCAAATTGAAATACACCGACAGTGGGGGTCCTTGTGGCATAGTGGGAATATCAAGATGCTGATTAGACAGCACGGTTATTGCACAAGTGTGCCTTAGGCTGGCCACAATAAAAGGCCACTCTAAAATGTGCAGTTTAATCACACAGCACAATGCCACATATGTCACAAGTTTTGAGGGAGCGAAACTGACAACTCCCACTCAGTAATTTACAGCCACAACAGGTGGATTCAGCCCCATGGCCAGCTCTGCAGACTAAGGAATAACAAACAATTGGAAACCAACGGTCAATGGAAACCAAAATCAGCAACCGACTGAGGGCTGGATTCAAACTCACACGGAAAATCAAAGTAAACAATTGAATTCACAATCTTTTCCAACTTGCGTGAATTTCATCACGGCAACTCTTAATGTGACTCAGTAGTGTGCATGGTGTCCATGTGCCTGTATGCACTCAAAAACAAAGTCTGGCCATGCTCATGATGAGATGGCGGATGGTGTCCTGAGAAATCTCCTCCCAGACCTTGATCAGGGCATCAGTAAGCATCTGGACAGTCTGTGGCTCTACTTGGTAGTGATGAATGCCCTGATAGATAATGTCCCAAAAGTTCTCAATTGAATTCACGTCTAGTGAACGTGAGGCCCAGTCAATGGCATAGCTTCATCATCCAAGTACTGCCTACACACTCTGGCCATGAGGCTGGGCATTTTCCTGCACTAGGAGGAACCCAGGGCCTACTGCTCAGTGGTCTGAGGATTTCATCCCGGTACCTAATAGCAGTCAGGGTACCGTTGGCCAGCACGTGGAGGTCTGTATAACCCTCTAAGAATATGCCTCCCCAGACCAGATCACTGACCCACCACCAACTGGCGTTCACCATTGTGTCTCCAGACCAGGGCCGGCCTGAGGCATAAGCGAACTAAGCGCCCACCAGGGGGCCTCCAATCAAGTGCAAAGGTGACTCCACGTGTTGGGAGGGGGCCCCCAAATCAAATTCTGCTTTTGGGCCCCCAAAAGGTTTGGGCCGGCACTGCTCCAGACTCTTTTACGTCTGCAACATGTGTTCAGTGTGAACCTGCTCTGGGTTGGTTTAAAGGAAACTCACAGGCTCTACTTACACTTTTCTCTCGGCTTATCGTGCGTATAATGTCCGATAGCTCCTGTGACTTGGGCTTGTTCAGTAGTGACTGGTCCTGTTTAACCAAAGCTAAATGTTTCAAAAGCTGGTGGAGCGCGGTAATGCAGGAGTCCACAGAGTGAATGCACTTATAACACCATCTACCACAGCTCCTGGAATCCTCCCTTCTGACTGGCTCAAGGGCATACAAAAATGTCAGTTAACTTATAGGGCATAGGGGGTTGATGCCGATACATCGCTCTCTCTCTCTCTCTCTCTCTCTCTCTCTCTCTCTCTCTCGATCTGTCTCTCTCTCGCCTCTCTCCCTCTTCATCTCTCTCATCCACTCATCTCTTTATCTCTCTCTCCGCTTCTCATCTCTCGCCCCCCCCCCGGTTGACTGACTCAGCTACCCCCCCTTCATCTAGCCATGCCCCTTCCTCGTCCCTCCTCCATCCCCCTACATTACTTTCTGACACGTGAACGCTGACGCACATATGCCCACACTTACGAACACCCACTGGCACCCACCATCCCCGCCCTCGGTGTGCCGTGAACCGTGCCCATCCAGCCCTCATCAACACAGCTGAGCTAACACACACTCAGCCCATCGATATGTATTACCAATATACTGCAAACGCACAACACCACAGTTACACGTACACAAATACATTCACAAAATCTATGTGCAACTGTGAGATGAGGTGGCAGGGCACAGACCCACATACAAACGCAGATACACTCCTGGGCTTGCCGCGTTGGCTGCCAAGATTCATTCCACATCATTGCCAAATGGAATAACAGCGCCAAAAAAAACCTAAGCTCTTTGCGGTAACACACTGCAACAGAAGTGGACGTCCGTCGGCATCCGTCTTCACTGTCAATATGCTGCAGTAGAGCTAGGCTGAGACATGGCCGAGAGGTCAGGAAAGAGAGACGAAGGGACTGAAAGAAAACCGAAGTAGTAAGGAGGGATTGAAGAGGATTTAGAGGGGTTTTGGTGAATGACCTTGATGAAAAGATAGCAAAATACTGTACTCATCATTGCAGGATGCCAGTTGCATTGCATATTAATGATTTTGTCAGAAAGTGGAGGGAGAGTAAAAGAAAGAATGAGAGAGAAAGAGAGAATAGATTAGTAGGTAATATTCATAAAGGTGCTTACAGGAATGAAAATGTGTTCATTTAAAAAATGTATGTATGAACATTTCCTGCACAATGGAAAATTACACAGTGCCTCTGCTTTGCATGTACTCACAAGGAGGACGATTGGTAATGGCTTTCTTTGCGTCAGTGTTGTCATATCAACCACCATTTCCACTTTTTCAACAATTCCACCAAGACCCACTAACAGTATTTCCTATTTAAATTAAATAGCTAACCATATTGTATATAACCAGAGCCTTCAAGAATCCAACACGATTATATTCGAACCAGTGACATCCAGTTGAAAATGCATATTAGATTCCAACACAGGTATGTTTAGGCTGTTAACACACTGTTAAAGATGGGTTTCGCTATATTAGGTGAAAATTATGCCTATTTAGGCCTCTGGGTTTCTCAAAATGTGAATATGTTAGGCTTGTCACGTTGCTTGTCACGTTGTTCCAGGGTGGGACACAGTTGCCAGTGAACTGAGATATGGGGCCCTATCTTGCATGCGGTGCAACACACCGCAAAGCCCGAGCGCAAGTGTCTTTGCTAGTTTAAGACCCACGCAGTTGTCAATTTGGCAGTTGGCGTGCTGGTCTTACAGGAAGGTTTAAAGTCAATAGCGTAGCATGTCATTGTTATTTTTAACAGCAAATTAGTCAAATGCACCTAGGCTTATGCACAGCGCGTGCACACTATGCTACATGTTACACACAGACGAGGAAGTGCAGCAGCACACAAACAAGCAAAAGATTACAAATAAAAATATTACGGTGCAAATCCGCCATCATTATAGCAATGTGCCAAGGTACAAACACGCCTGGCTCTTAAAGGGAATGGGAGATGACACTCTGATTATGGTTTATTGCATGTTACGCCCAAAACACACCCATGAATTCATTACGACACTTAGTACAACCCTTTTGAACCATGGGCTCGGTGCATGGACCCTTTTTTCTGTGGTCAAACTAGCAAAAGTGGATTTGGACACACCCAAAGCGCACTGGCGCCATGCGCTTCACAACGTGCGCTTAGATCGTTAAAATAGGGCCCATGTACTCTTTGGGCCCAATCTTGCACCTGGCGCAATTTAGTTTTTACATGAATCATTCCTCTTTCGCACCCGACGCACAGGGGACTTTTCCCTCCACGGATGGTAGATTAGGGAATGAACTTGTGCTCCTGGGGGCAGTTCAGCAAAAAGAAGAGACGTGTTCCTTGGTGCTATTTTGCAGTTCCCGAAAACAATTCGATCACAGACCAGGAAAACCCTAGTTAAAAGTCAGTGGTGTGTTATTCAGATGCTATTTTAAGGGCGCATGCTTGGCCATAATGTAGCGTGTGCACAACGCGCATACACGTTGCTCCTCTCATCTACCCAGACGCAGCAGTTCCCATTATTGCAACCCATTCATAATTACAAGGAAAAATATTACCACGAGGGAATTCATTGTGGTGTCCGAAGATGTGAAAAAATACATACATGTATTGTACACTTTTGCCCAAATTATTCAGTCTGAAATTTTTGCACTGATATACATCAACCCATTCAATCCGCATACAAGTAATTTGCGATGCTAATAGTAAAATCACCCATGCATTTGTGAATTACCCTGGCAGCAGCCACGACTCATTTATGCTGGCATACTCTGCCATTCGTGCCATCTTTGAGGGGAACCCCCCCTTGGATGGGTGGCTGGGAATGGGACAACGGTAATCCGTTAAAGACATGGTTGATGACACCATTTATGATGCCAGCAACAGTGCGTGAAATGCAGTTTAATCGAAAGCGCACACAAACATGGGAGAGGAGAGCTTATTTGAAGAGTGAGGTAAGCAAAGTATCCTCGGTCTAATGTTAGACTACATTGTAAAAATATCACCATGCATTCATAACCTTGTGATTCAGTGAGCCCAAAACAAAAATGTAAAAAAGATAAATCCATAGAATTCCACCGTTATAATAGCAAACCGCCATGGAACACGCGCGCCTGCTTTTAAAGGGAATGTGAGATGACGCTCTGATTGGTTTATTGCACTTTACGCCCAAACCAAACCTATGACTAATGTAGCTACTTCAGACCTACCCATTTTAGATTTGCGTTGGGCACAAGTGTCATCTATCCTGCCTGCATAATAGCAACAGCGCCTGGGACCTGCCCACAATGTCACTCGCATTTTCACGTTTGATACTTGCGTTTCAGATCGTTAAAATAGGGCCCTTTGAATAAATATGTATATATGTCTACATTTCTCTTTATTTGGGTATATTTAGTTATGTAGTGTTCCTGTATGTCCAGTGCGTATGTACTGTGGTTTTGTGTTATTGAGTGTGTGTATTTGGAGCTGTGGCAACACCCACCTGAACACCCGTAGCTATGGATAGGTCTCGGTTAAGTCAATAAAGTACTTGTTATATCTAATTTCTAATTACCTACAGCTGTTATCTATTAAGTTCCTATATAAGCTCTGGTGTTCAGGGGAGTGGCGCGGTTCCCACATTGTTACGTGATGATGATCTGTTAGTCTATTTGATGGTCATGTTGGTGTGTCCGGGAGGTTTACTACATTGGGTGAGTGTGAGAAGAGTGATGTTTAGTTAGAGTATTGGGTACACTCTTTATGTTTAACAGAAGTGTCTATGCCACTATAGAGCATATGAAGTATAGTTATATTCGTTGTGCACTCCTGTTGAAACGGTTGAGTTAATTGCGTACGCTCTGTAACTGTCCGTGTTTCTAACAGGCTTTAGTTATTCTTAAGCATCTACCGTTGTGCACTCACTCATAGATTCACCTTTAACTGTATACACCTCTTGTACATTTCCTGGAACATCTTAAGTAGAATGTAAAACCATCTACCTGCCTAGGTCTCCCTCCTTCCTCTCTTCACACACATTTTCGGTACTTACTGTAGTTTATTTCTCTGAAGTATTTTCTATCTTGTTCTACTGGGATTAGACTCTAGGGGTTGAGTCCGCCCTGCAAACTGATTTGACATCACCATATAGCCTTGGTTTGATTGACAGCTCTGTAATTTGTGGGGGATTCCCTGCCTTATGTTTGGTAAGAGAATGTCTGCAATTGCAGTGAGAACACCATCAGGTTTCAAGCTAAATATGGTAAGATGATGATTCTACTTAGATTGTGCATATAGTATAAACAATATACTACACATCCGGACTAAAACGGGGGACCAAAAAATAGTTTTGCAATAAAGAAAGTTGCGGTGTGCAGCTTTAAGTTGGAAATGTTAGTTGTTGTTGTTTGCTTGTCCTTATCAGAGGATTATGTGGAAGTAAAATCGAATATTTTATAAAAATACTGTATATTTAGCACAAACTGTATATGCAATTAGAAACTAGGTGTTCTAAGTTCTAAATGCTGATTGGCTAAAAGCTGTACCCTTGTCATTCCACGAGTATTGCATCACATACATTTTCTAAGTGCAACTGGTTTATACTGGTTTGTGTATCCAGACACTCTGTGATGGTATATTGACAATGTACCACACCCCCTCATTACTTCAATATCCTACATTCTGTAATACACTTGAGTATATAACCTCCACTCGATACAGACAGTGTGCTATTTGTAATCTCTTTAATGTGGGCTAGTCTCTAGTAATCCGTGTTGGCTTCTGGCGAAGTCCACGTCCCTCTGTTGCGATCAATAGAGTATATCCATTCATTTGTTCCACTTTGTGGCTGATATCATCTAGATGTGCCAGGTCATGGTGTATGACCAGGAAATGGTAACACACTAACGGAGATCCAAAGCTAGATCTTAACACCCAGACTAGTCTAGTCTAAGGCCTTTTTAGGGTCAGGCCGGCTAAACGGCAAGCCCATTGATTATACTTGAGTCAGTAGCGGTGTCAAACTAACGTTGTGTGTGTTGGATGTCTTGGGTTGATTGCGGCATACAGTGCGTTAGAGGGTGGGGCTACATTTTATTGGACACAATAACCACCACTGCTGCAGGGATAATGTTCTCAAAAAATATACTCAGGATTTTGTTGACATCTTACAGGACTGAGTATGGAAAGCTTTGTAAAGAAAGGCCGGGATTACACCATGTATGACATTACATGTAGAACCTGTGTTCTGCCAGGATCTACAAAGTTCAGAACGCAGTGAAAATAAAACGATTACACTACGTAATGCATTACATGTAAAACCTGTGTTCTGGAAGGTTCCACAGTGTGGAACGCTGTGAAAAGAAAGGCTGGGATCACACCAAGTAGCACATTATATGTCAGACCGCGGTGTTCTGCAGGGTTCTACTCAGGGCGGAGGAGGAGAGTTCTGCCTGTTACACAACGAGTAGGCAGCCAGTCCTCCCACCTAAGGGGACAGCGTGTTAGGTTTGCCTGCATCCTTACTGCTGTGTGTAGGCTGAAGTGGCTCTTTGGCTCCCCCCCGTCTTTAAGCCCCAGCTCGCACTGGCTTTCAGACTTGTACCGGAAGAGGTTACGCAAGAGCGTGTAAGCAGTCTTAATCTCAATGTCTCTCTCCCTTTCTTTCTCAGTCTTTGGGTCTGTCTCTCTCAGTGTCTTTCTATGAGGGTTCCCAATGTGATTATTCTACACTGTGTCAGGAATCCAAGCAAAAACACACCCAAATGCTGTCAATGCAGATCTGACTGGGAGTCAGAGCTACGCCTGCTTCAACCTGTAAATACAACATTTTAGACAGGAATGTACATTTACTGGCTTCTGTCAGAAGTACAAACTAGGTAATGGATGTGTCAGGTGACAAACCTTTGAGGGGAACATGTTTCATTTAATCCCAAAGGGGAATTAACTCAATGGACAACTATGTCACAGCTGTAAAAATGTTCAGATTCACTGACGTACGGGAGCAGTTTGGATTGATTTGAAAGAAGAACAAATACACAAAGAAAATCATAAATCCTGGTAACACGAGACAAGCCAATGCTGGTTGGAGCACAAGGAGATTTGATTAATTGTATTATTGTATTAATTGTATGATGCACACAAGCTTTAGTACGCACATAAATGTAAGCAAAGTACTGTTGTTGCAAAAATGACTGTGGAAGACCACATATGCAATAAACAACAGGTAAATAACGTCTCAAAATGACACATTTTATCTGCTTAATGGCTGATTGGCTGATGCCAAAACCTCTAGTCCAACCTGCAGTAAGCTACATGCCATAATTCTAGTTGTATATTTTTAACACCATGTCAAATTCCTGTGTAATTAATACCATTGTAAATACAACATTTGATTTTTTCGTAGCATCTAATATGATTTCAACGAACCCAATCTGCATTTTCTAAGACAGTGATTTCAAAAACCTTGTAGGGAAATCCTACCCTCCCAGTTTCCTTCAGGCTGGGTTGCTCATGAGGGCCACACCTAAGCTATTGAGAAAGCATTTACCAACCGCAGCCATGACGAATGAGAATGCCTAAGAAGTCACCACAGGTGAACCAAACCGCAGGGTGGGTCTCCTTGTGGGTCACATGTGGTTCACCATAGCTTTAGTAACTTTCCATCTCAGCTCACTTTAGCAGCCTCCCAGACGACGGCTGAGATTTACCGTGCACACTCAGTGTTGGCAGCACTGCCCTGGAACTTAAACAGCCCATGGGTATCAGCCGATTGGTCATACAAACAAATATATGGCCTTGTGTTTTCTGAAGACACTTTTACCACTACTTTAGTATGAGCGCTTTCTCTTACTAATTACACACACACGCACACACGCACACATGCACACACGCACACATGCACACACGCACACACACAAAAACACCCCCACCCACGCATTAGTCTTGAGTGTTTAGTCTGTCTTTTTTTGTATTCCTTTTACTTTGTTAGTATTTTAGTATATTAAATCTTTAATTTCACCTTCGCCATTGCCTCCGTTTCATTCCTTACGCACCCACGTTGTTACATTCATCCCCATGCGGACGACAGACAGATTGATGACGTCAGAGAACCCTTGAAGGTCTTTGACAGTGTGACTGAACCAGGGCTTATCTGATTGTCCACTGATCAGTAATGGGTTTCATTTGATGATTCCCTCTAGCCTGATGGCGTAGCCCAGCATTGTTCCTGTCAAGATCTTTAGATTGTCTTTAACTCCACCTCCGAGGGGAGGAAAAAGGCACGATACAGCTGGGTTTACCCTCAAACACATTGCAATCACACATTTACCAACGCAATGTTTTATGCTCTTGGTTGTTGTGTGCAATGAGAATAGCTTCCACAAGTCACTGAGAGACTAAGAAAGAGCTAAGAAAGCCACTTCACAGACTGAAAAAACAGACAAACAGTTGGTTGTGTGCAGAGACAAACGCTACTCCCGCTACACTGAGGGAAGCAGAGCAAGCGGTGGGGTAATGAGTGAATGATGTTGACAATTCAGGGGTCCTGAGAGGTAAAGGGCCCTGGAATTTAAATAATGTACAATTATTGTTGGGGCCCATGCAGGTTTTCTTTCATTGGGTTTAGAATCAGGCCCCTTCTTAGAGCACCCTCATGCTCCTCATGTCTGCACTGTCTTGGGCAAACAGCCCCTCCGACCCGATGGAAGACAGGGGAAGGACTGCTGCTTGGAGAAGGAGATTTCTAATTGCAGCGAGTGAGGTCATCCCCACTGTGACCTGAACTCGCGAAGGAAGTCAGGGATGGTGGCCCAGGGTGGTTCAGCAATGGAAGCCACGGCCTCCGGAGCACGTGTCTTGCAGCAACATGGGTTGGAATCCAACCTTGTGCAATTTCAGAAACAATTCTCTGCTCTAATTTCACCACAATCTTTCATCAACGTCTTTACAATTGAGATTGTAGGGACGAGAATACTCTGTAGATATGTGTAAAGACCACCTTCTTAAGGAGTGTCAAATGTAAAGCTGCCACATCTCACCACTGGACTTGAAAGACACGCAACTGCCCCAGGGCTCGGCGCGTCATTTATTTAATGGGCAAATCCCTGATCACAACAACGCATTTCACAGCATACGTTGATTGTCCGATGGTAAAAATGACGCTTGTCACTTGGCCGTCCTCACATTGAGCTTTCTGTCAAATTTGGCAGCCTTGGTCACGTGACAGTGCAACCATGATTGGTTATGACTGATCAGGTGATCATTCAGTTGGAAGAAGCCTCCCCTAGGGACCACAACTTATCATCGCAACAACAGTCTTGAAGTATTGTGTTTATAAAATGAACAACCGCATAGTTACGTTTCAACCAGCATGTCGCCTAGTCTAATCTACAGGAGGTGGCTATAGCATGTGTGGCAGAGTAAATGTTTTGTGGTCAGATGTCCAAACGAGGCTTCCGTGGCCCAAAACAAACTCCTCAGCGCTACAAAGATACTCGTAAACTTGTGTTGTGTTAATTTGCGTAGCTCATGTTTGCACGACATGCCTGTTTGATAATAAATAAACTATAATACAACTGGCGTTCACTCCGTCAGCATGGACCATGTAGACCCCTTAGATGGGATGTCCACTGGACACGTTGAATGCGTTGCGTTTTGCCAGAAGTCATTTATTGTCAATGGAGCAATCTGCAAGGATGCGTTTGCCTTGAGGGCTTGTGATGCGTTGCGATCGGTGTGTCGCATACGTTAAAATTATTCAACTTGTGCGTTGCGACAACGTGCCGTTGTACAAGCGGAAGTTGAAGTTCCCAATGGAATGAGTAGCACAACACGATAGTAACGGTCTTGCTTTGTGGAAGCACATGTGCGTCAAGTCCCCACTAAGCAGACGCTTATATCCGGTAAAAGTCACATGCGGTAAAATCTGACGTGGTCAGTGGAAATCCCACCTTAGTCTAAAAAATAGTCTCGCAAGGGCTTCTTCCCACAGCCTGTCTTCTTTCTTGATGCATAAAATGTGTGTGTTTGTGTGTATGATTGTGTGTGTGTTTGTGTGTATAAGTGTGTGTGTGTGCTTGTCTTTGTGTGTTGAGGGAGAGATGTGACACAATGAAACAGCCTTTATGTCTCTGGTTTAACCTGCAAAGTGTAGGCAGGCGGAGGCAGAACACATAACAAAAACTGATTTAGACCCCAGTTTCCTCAAGAGAAAGTTGCAAGTCCATACTGTAGTTTGAACCTGTTTAGAATCTGAACTTATTTCCTCATCATAATGGAGCAAACAACCTTGCACTGCCCCAGTGTTAGCTGCTAAGCTAGTGGAGGTACATCATTGTGCCTTGTACTATTATATTAGCTTGGAACCGACAGAAATGATTTGGAGCTTAGTATTATTGGATGAGTGAGTCATTAACTGTTGTTTGTAGGTGAGGCATTGTGAGGTCATTGGTAGAAATTAAAGTGTTACGGAGAACCATACGCTCAGAGACTTTTGAAGCTTCTGACATTAGCATGCTGTTGATGGTTTTTATTCCATTCTAATTTTGTATTTGATTAACCATATTTTACCAGGAAATTTGACTAAAAGCACCTGAACTTGTACAGGTCACGTTTGCATAAGGTCAAGTGTGTGGAGTGTGGGTTATTTTGTGGCTGTTATAGCACACACTTGCCGGCACAAACACTTGTGCACACAAAAACACTTGCATTCGCACATGCACACACACGCACCCACATGCACACACATGCACACACACAAACTTTGCTTCCAGAAACCGCTCTCTTTCTCTGTCTCAAAGGAACTAGCCCCTTTGCTGTATGAACAAGGCAATCATGAGGTCCCACTCTCAGCCCGGGGTCCGTTCCCCACCCCGCCTCACCAACTGACTGTCAGCGCTGTCTTTTCTGGGTTATGCCCAATGCCTTGGGGACAGAACACAACTAAACTTAGCATGAATGTTCTGCTGCTTGCCTAGGTTAGTCTCAGTAATGGTAGAGCTGTAGCTTCTTGGATTGGTCTCAGCCTGATCACTTAGACCTATCCAATGCTTATGAGGTTAATGGTTGTTAAGCAAAGGAAATGGCGCAAAAAATAGGTTTAAATAAATAATCTCCCAGACACATGGTTTATTAGTAACATACTGTATGTTGTTTCACCATTATTTAACCTGTATGAAGTCCATATGTGAAATTTGACAATTGTATCATATTTAATGCTTGGGAATGGAGATGGGAGGTACTGTAACACACTATCACATGTTCTAATGCTTTTAACACAATTACCTGCAGTCCAGATCGCCAAATCAGCCAGTGGTAATAGCATACCTGTCTAGAACACATCCATTTGTCTTCTGTATATCATCATGACAAAGTCTTTGTTTAAAATGTCTTCAGCTTATTGTAATTTATTCCTCCAACTACCATGACGCAATGCAGTTCATGATTCCCTTTGCTTTCTGACAGAGATAATATGGGAGATGTATAATTTAATGGAAATACTATAAGTTTTTGTGAAATATGGGTAACCTTGGCTTAGAAACCCGGTTCAGCAGCGGGACAACCTGAACGTGATTGGCTTATTGTCTATGGGGAGAAAGCATTATAGTTCCACTCTCATCAACTATATTTTTTTCAATCTCCTTTCTTAGATTTTCTGTAAAGCATTGAACACTGAGCCGACACATGGAGAGGGCGCAGAGCAGTCAACACATTCTGAGGGGCCAGAGTTACCGGCACTGGGAGATGGGTTGGAGCTCCCGGCACTGGGAGAAGGGTCGGAGCCGGTGGCATTGGGAGAAGGGTCGGAGCCATCGGCACTGGGAGATGGGTTGGAGCCGCTTGCACTGGGAGATGGGTTGGAGCCACCATCACTGGGAGATGGGTTGGAGCCGTTGGCACTGGCGTGGGAGGCTGAGACACTAGTCTTGGCTAGGAGGCGGAACCGCTGGCAGTGGCGTATAGGCAGAGACACTGGTGCTGGCTAGGAGGCGGAGCCGCTGGCACTGGCGTATAGGCAGAGACACTGGTGCTGGCTAGGAGGCGGAGCCACTGGTACTTGTGTATAGGCAGAGACACTGGTGCTGGTTAGGAGGCGGAGCAGCTGGCACTGGGGTATACGCAAAGACACTGGTGCTGGCTAGGAGGTGGAGCCGCTGGCACTGGCTTATAGGCAGAGACATTGGTGCTGGCTAGGAGGCTGAACTGCTGGCACTGGCCTAGGGAGCGGAGCCACTGGTACTGATGTGGGCGGCAGAGCCTCTGGTAATGGCGTGGGAGGCAGCAATCTTGACAGCCAAGGCTGGGCAGTAGGGGCTGCAGCAGCAACAAGCTGGTCGGCAGTGGCAGATCCAGGAGTGTGTCAGGAACCTGGGGAGATGCTAGCTGGTCAGACTTCCTGGCTAGTGGGATGGGAGCATGCTGCCTGGCTAACAAGAAGGGAACCTGGGAAGATGCTAGCTGGAGATTTGCTGACTGAACAGGAACCTGAGGCTGAACTGACTCTTGGATCAGCCCAAGTGTGAGGCCAAACAGCTCCTTGTTCTTCCGCTTAAAGTCCCTTTCCCCTTCTGATTCATCCTCCTACGACGTGTAGTTATCCAGGTCCTCCTGGAAATATCCCTCTGTCTGTTCAGCCAAGTTATGCCCTACCATAGTATGTTCCGTATCTCACAGAGCAACAGTGCCCCACAACCAAAATCTGTTATGGGAATCTAAAGGGGCTGTACCCTCCTTGACTTCTTCGCCTCTTCCTTTGTTTTTG
Organism: Umbra pygmaea; assembly: GCA_016801145.1. NCBI lineage: Eukaryota > Metazoa > Chordata > Actinopteri > Esociformes > Umbridae > Umbra > Umbra pygmaea. The sequence goes on from JACXGM010014262.1 coordinate 14,493, forward strand.
GTCGGGGTTTCTGTAAAAATAGGTGCTGAAGGAGTAGAATGGAGGGCATTTCCAAAAGGTGAAATGTACATTTAATTAATGTAAACACAAACAAAAATTATAATACCTGGAGTCAAAACGTAGTATACTAGTTCGTTTGAAATACTGAAATCCGTCAAAGACAGTAATTGAAATGACTTGTTGTATTACTTCAATGATTCAGTAGCTCAGTTGGTTGAGCTCTGTAGCTGTCAACTTAAAGGCCCAAGATCAAATCCAGGGGTTAGAGTTACTTTATATTTTTAATTCCACTCACTCATTTTAATTGAGAGTAACCACGATAATATTTTGTCTCCAGCATCCTGAATTACAGCACAGATGCAGAATATTTGACTAGATAACCAACATGGAGGTCACAAGTGTAAAACAAAGGTGGGACGCAAACCCCATCTTGAAACTTAATATACACCGATCGGCCATAATAGTATGACCACCTGCCTAATAGTGTAGGTCCACTTTTTGCCTCCAAAACAGCAGCCCCATACGCAACAAACCGTGATGCACTGTGTTCTGACACCTTTATATCAGAACCACCATGAACTACAATAGCTCATCTATTGGATCGGACCACACGGGCCATCCTTCGGGCCCCACGTGCAACATTGAGCCTTGGCCGCCCATGACCCTGTCACCGGTTCACCGCTTTTCCTTCCTTGGACCACTTTTGATAGGTACTGACCACTGCAGACCAGGAACACCCCACAAGAGCTACAGTTTTGGAGATGATCTGACCCAGTCGTCCGACCACCACAATTTGGCCCTTGTTAAAGTCTCTAAAATTCTGAAGCTTGACCATTTTTGACTTTGACAAGGGCCACATTGTGACTAGATGACTGGGTCAGAGCATCTCCAAAACTGCAGCTCTTGTTGGGGCCAAATTGTGATGTTGGTTATTAACTTGTAATGCAAAAAACTACTGTTTTCATTAATCTTAAGAACCATTTTTCAAAGACAAGGGTTCTTTGCTAGGCAAAAGACTCGTATTTATAACCATTTGTAAATAAAGAGCCATTTATGAAATAAAAGTTTATTATACTGTATTCTTTGAAAGATCAGTACGGTTCCAAAGAGAATCCCTCTAAATCTGAGTAATCCCTCTTTCATTTAAAACATACACTGAAAAAGCAGCAAATACATTTAACTATTTGTTTACTTGACTCCTTATAAATATGACGTGTTTAAGCCATATTTGTGTTCAGCAGAAGCAACCATCCTGTCACCAGAGGTAATGTAACCCTAGAATTTCGTGAAAGAACCTGGCTGCATCTACAGTACCAGCAGATCTAACGATGTTCCAAAGGGATCCCAAGTTACTGAAATGGGCAGGACTAACAAGGAGGATCAAGTGAAGCTCCTACTCCCTACCTTCAGGCAGTGCTTAAACCCTACATCCCTGCATGGGCACTTCATTCTTCCACCTCTGGGCTTTTGGACCCCTTCGAGAAGTCAGCTCACGATCCATACAGTCAGAACTCTCCTCTGTCCTGGCGCCTCAATGAACCAGCTTTGACTGGAGGCTAGAACAGCAGAGTCTCTCCGAATTTTCAATAAACATTTGAAAACGTTCCTCTTTAATGAGTACTTAAATTACTTAATGTCCACCTCTGTTGTGTTTGACAATGTTTTACGTTAATTTGTGTGATCCTTTTTCCAGCACTGATTTGCCCATTCACTGTTAAATATTGAATGCTCTTCCTACTGAGTTGTGGTTGATTCACCTAGTTTGTCTTCATGTATGGACTCACTGTAAGTCGCTTTAGATAAGAGCACCTGCTAAATGACAAAATTAATTAAATTAATTAATGATTATTTAAATTAAACTAATCTTAATATTTCTTATTGTGTATTTCCACAATGTTTACCTTTGTTTCTGGTGTTTGTGCAGTTTTCCAGGAGCCAACTGTGCCTACACCAAGAAGGGCAACCTGCTTCTTTGTGAAAGAGTATGTTTACTTTGATGGCAATAAAAGATCCAGAGACAACGCCAGTGAACATTATTTATGCAGTGATTGCCATTGTTTAAGAAGTTCTCGTCTTTGGTTATTGTATTCTATGTGTGAAAGTGTAATTATGTCATTTATTTTTATATTTTACAAAAGGGTTCACTAACCTGGTGAGTTATCAGTTTGTATGTTATTCATATTCATGGTAGAACCCTTCATAGTGGGCTCTAAGACACTTTTAGGAATGAATGGTTCTTGGTAGCACCTATCTTTCTAGTTTAAGAACCATTTAATGGGGGTACTTTGCAGAACCTTACCTAAAGGGTTCTAGGTAGAAACCTCTGTAAAGAGTTCTACCTAGCACCAAAAAGGTTTACCCTATAAGGGAAAAAGCTTTTGTCCACTATATTGACAGACAGAGCTACTGTTATGTCACTAATATAGAAAAACCGTAGAACAAGATGTCTCTTTGAATCATCTCTACCTACTGCAACATATTCTCGTTCCATGGAGGGACTTCACCAAAACAGTGCCTCACTGGTTCACTTTGATTCAGCTTATTCTGTAGCTTGAATTTGGGGCCTCTGCCTCTCCGGCAGACAAGGCCGCCCACCCATTGTGCTTTTGAACATTGTGCAAGGGGCAACACGCCAACATGAGGACAAAGTTTTACAGATCCCACACTGAAGCCCACTCGACATGTGCCTACAAAGCAACACACCTCTCTGTTCAGATCTCTTCTCTACTCAGCATTCTTCAACGTAGCCTTCAGGAAGATCTTGTACCGTTATATAAGGTGCTGCAATTTGATATTATTAACACCAAGCTCACATCCCCATCGAACGCTCTATCTTTTATCATTTTACTCTTCCTGTCCCTTTCATTCTAACCATCCCCCTCTTTATCTCTGTGATGGGCAAGAAACCCTGTTGTAGTTACCATAGCAATGCAACACTGGCCAGCCTACGCCTTCTTTTGTCCTATAATGCAAGACTGCTTTGATTGTAAATTATGCAGACTTGATGATGCTTAACAGTAATATCCATTCATGGTTTGTCCGTTACATGCGTATTTTGTGTGTATTATTTTTATTTGAATTTACACATGAATATCCGAGAAAAGAAGATTCCGTAATAGAACTTGGTGTGTTGTTTCTGCTTGCTATAATTTATTATTATGTCTACACAAGCTTGGTGCACATGTGTTTTCACCGAGATTGAAGGTTGAAACTGCAGAACCGTTACTGTCAATGTATGAAGTTGATGACTTAGTAACTTGGCTAACTTCAAACTATCACATTATCATGCAAAGGGCATTGCACATGAAAACAGGAACGTTTTGGAGACAGTACGACATAGTGCTGCACTGTAATGACCTTAATTAGCATGGGAAATGTGATGTGAAATTCTGGTTCAGAAGTACACGAGACAGGTCATCATGCAAGCTCGTTTTCCAGACATTGAGTAAACTTGCTGCACTAAAAGAAGTTGAGTGTCTTTGCAAGCAAGTAAGTTACATATTATCAAATGACAGACTCTAGGGAGAAAGCGAGAACACCCATCCTCGGTTTTTGGGATACATCTTCTCACAGTAGGAAACATTGTTGTAAACGTTTCAAGAAATGAATATGGAAGACCATCCATTCCAGAACAAAAATGTGTCTAATAGAAAAATATAATAGCATTACAATCAAATAAAAAAATGTTTTAATATTTTTTCCACATTAGGTCCCAGAACTCAAATCGTCAAACACTTGTATATACTAGGTAAGAAGAAATTGCAAGTTAAGGGCAAATATTTTTATTGTGGTTGTTGCAGTGAAGTAATTGGAATATTACTATGCATTTGACACAAATTTAAGAGGTGCTATTCACACTCGATTTACAAGAATTGTGAATATCTTAGATTGTCTCTGTAAGGGCATGTTTTGCTCTGATGACCATGTTCTGCCCTCTTGCCTTGCTCTCTCCTCTCCCCGCTGGCAGCTGGTCACAGTGCAGGAGTGGAAACTTCAAGGTGAACAGGAAGGCTGCTTCATAAACAACACATCCTATAAACAACTATAAAACCCCCATCATATGAGATAACAGAATGCATTGCATGATAAATGACACAACCCTCCATCAATTACATCTGCAGCAGAATTCATAGTGTGTGTGTGTGTGTGTGTCATTGCAGGAAGTCAATAACTTTATATACTATTTTCCAGTGTCAACTTTCAGGTATGTCAAGGTGACAAGTTGTCATAATTCATTCCGGTGCCTCAATTCAACCTTAGTATTCTGATCATCGTTGACTTTGCCTCTGCAAAGGGAAGAATTTAGGCTCTCGCTGTTGTCATGGAGATGAAGGCAGGGGAAAACACAGTGATGTGCTCAGTGGTAACCCAGAGGAAACGTTAACCTGTGAGGTCATGTGTTCCTTAAAGAGAGAGAGAGAGAGAGAGAGAGAGAGAGAGAGAGAGAGAGAGAGAGAGAGAGAGAGAGAGAGAGAGAGAGAGAGAGAGAGAGAGAGAGAGAGAGAGAGAGAAAGAGAGAGAAAAAGGTTGTCACTGTGCCTGGTTCAGAGAACGTGATCCAAACCTACAACCTCGCTGTCCCACTCACACACCTCAACGGAAGCTGAAAGCTGAAACATACCATAGCTGAAGGGCAAGCTTATTTGACAGCAAACAAATGGGACATTTCCAGGTTGTCGCGGATGCTTTCTGATGACAAAGGAAGAAAAATCAAGGAAACTATGTCTAGAACAGAACCCTTCCTGGAATGATGTCATCAGGCAGACAGATGCTCTGTGGTGAAGAAAATCTTGCCTGATGACTCAAACGCAAATATTCAGCTGCATTACATCCGCTATATGTTATAGTTTCCAACAATTGCAGTTATTTTGGTTACATCCAAATGATTTGTGTTGCAACAAACAAAAACACTGACAATTACATCTTTAACCAATCAGTGTAAATTCCAATTAAGGTTTAGCTGTTTCTTTACCCATAGACTGAACATGACTGAACCTATTTATTCTGGGATTGATCAAAATATTGAAAGATTTTTGCAATCTAGAATGTATTTATGTAACAGTATTTCACTAGGCAACTAATGCAGCCATTTGCAGCCAATGACCTTGGGATATTAACAGGGGGAGGATAGGGGGGAGGATAGGGGGGAGGATAGGGGTGAATGAGGCAATCTAAATGTCAGCTTTGGTTACCATGACGGTATGATGGCCATATTGGCCACCTAGGTTAACACTCTTACAATAACATGGCATGTTTACATGAGATCTCAGTGACCAAAGAGAGTCAGGATACCTGTTCATCATCCCATCTGAAAGAGGACACCCTACACAAGGCAACGTCCCCTTCACTGCCCTGGGGCATTGATCTTTGGACCAGAGGGAGGGGTGCCACCTACAAACCCTTGAACAGCACTTCCAGCATCATTGGTCTCCCATCCAGGGACTGACCAGACCCTGCTTAGTTTCAGAAGCAAACCAGCAGTGGAATACAGGGCACTATGCTGCTACCCGAAATTGTTTTATAGTTAATCAGATTCAGACTCCATATGGAGGAGTAACCAACATCTGCGGACATGGCATAGCACAAGGCCATGAAAAAGCTGGTTTACACTATCATTGCCATGACAACATCTGAATAGATGATAAACAGTCCATCAATATTCCGTCTATGAAGGCTGAATACACTGTAAAACTCCTCCCCAAATGTCAGTGGCTGTGGCTACAAGAAAGGAGAACAATGAAGTATACGCATTCAAGCCAGTGACACACAGTGCAGTGGTTTCCATGGCAACCGGCAACACGCTGTTGTTAACGGAGAGAGAGATGAGTAGTCATAGCAATGGAACAAAAAATGTGTGTGTGTGGGCTTGGGTTTAACAGAGTCACCTTCAAAATACTTTGACAACCTTGATTAGGATGATAAAAAACAACAGTGTAAAATATATAAGTTTAAATTTGAAGTTCAAGATTAAAAAACACAGGTAATTAACTCTTTTGTAATTTTCCAAAATGTAAACATGCAACTTTGAAAAAAATTAAGAGACCACTGACAAATCTTTTTTTAAATTAAAACCCCATTGAAAACCTTGGAAATAGATCAAGAGGAAGATGGATGGTCACAAGCCATCAAACAAAGCCGAGCTGCTTGAATATTTGCACCAGTAGTGGCATAAAGTCACTCCACATTTACTGTATGTCAAAGACTGGTGGAGAGCATGCCAAGATGCATTAAAGCCAATTATCATTATTATTATTATTATACAATTATTATTATTTTGCCAAAAATTGATTTCTGAACTCTTCCTAAGTTAACACATTACTATTGTGTCAAAAATGTATATGAACTTATTTTCTTTGCATTATTCAAGGTCTGACAACACTGCATCTTTTATTTCTATTTTGACCAGTTGTAATTTTCTGCAAAAAAAGGCTCTGAATGACAATATGTTTACTTAGAATTTTGGAAAATGTTTGTCAATATTTTACTGAATTAAACAAAAATGTTAATTGTACCCCAACACATACTGTACCTAATCAATAGTAAAATGATAAGTGATGATTGTGCAGTGGTCTGTTATTTTTTCCAGAGCTGTATTGTTTTTAATTAAGCGTTCAAGATTATTAACCAAAATTCAATATTTATATGTATTTCTTCAAAAGGAATACAAATAAATGCCACTCTTGTTTTCTATACTTTGCACCCCCTCCCAATCCTCCATACAGAATCGTTTCCAGATAAGTGAAATAAGTTGTTCTGCGACCAAGTCGGTGAGATAACACAAAAGATCGAGCCACACATTTTAGTGTCAGCATGAGCTTCTTTTCTGCATAGAGAAAACATGGAGCCATTCCTCCACTTTTATACAAAAACCCAGCTGTGGCACTGTGTTGGAAGGATAACACAGAAGGAAGTGATGTTGTTCCTTGACCACATCCTGCTTCCTGTTTCCTACAGTTTTTCTTTTGTGTGTGTGTGTGTGTGCAGTTCAACTGCAGCTGTCCAGCCCATACCAGATGGGTTCAGGCTCAGCTCCAGAGAGAGATGAACTTGTCTGTCAGCAGCCCAGTGTCTGACAGCTAACTGCTGCCCCCTTTCAGCTCCTGGCCACCAGTCAGATCACTTCGAATGCTCCCTGATGCCCCCTTCTTTCCCCATCTCTTCCGTCACAGTAACAGAGGAAAGTTAAAGAGAGGATTCCTTGGAAATCAGACTAGGGACTAGTTATATCTGTGATAACATGTTTTATTAACAGCTGTTTCAATGTCCAACCAGTGAAGTTTACCTTGTGGAAAATGGGACGTGGATGTTGAAACTTATGCTTATCCCTGTTTAAGCTGACTTAGTAAGTGTTAAGGTCAGGGCTGACAATTAAAATGTCTCCAGGATCCTGGTTAGCCCTAACGCTCCAATCACCCAGGTTAGTAATAGCAAAAACAGTGTTGGCATTGCTAATTAGCATGCACTCTGCTCAGTTTCAGGTGGTAAATGTAAGGGATCCACCTCCTGTGATCCAACGTGTGGAAACCAAAAATAGATCTTCAATTATTCCCCTCCTTTAGCATGGTGAAAGACTGAGAGGGCTGGTCCTTGAAGAGAGTTTTTCTAGTCTGAATAGGCAACACATTAGCATGGAGAAGAGGATTGGCTGTAACAGGGGGAATAAAAACATTGAGAATTAATGAGCGTGCGGTAGATACATTATGTGTGTGTTTAGTTATGTCCTCTAACCATATCTGTGTTTTGTGTGTTTAGTTATGTCCTCTAACCATCTCG
>JACXGM010014263.1:0-22265 GCA_016801145.1 Umbra pygmaea
CTCTCTTCCTCATTAGCATTTAAAGCTACAGACACAGAAACGGCACGTTCTAAGCAAAGCTCATGGTGGGACTGGCTTGTAGTGGCTGTAATTCTCCACCAAGGCTGAATTTCAGAAAGAGACTTCAAATACAGTATTATGGGACTACTAAGGCCTATATAAAAGCTTCCAAAATAAGCATGCCATGGGATCTTTAACACAACCCGTTAGTGCAAAAGTGAACAAACAGAAAGAGTTATAGTGCTAAACTAATGTAAAACACAAACCAGATCTTACTATTACAGTATTACAACATATGCTAACCTTGTACATCTTCGGAGGATGCTAGTTTGTTAAACTATGTGATTTACATTTTTCGTTTTTCCAACTACTATTGCGCACAGTGGAAACTCCAAAGTCCATTTCAAAATAAAAGTCATACTAAATTCAAAACAGTACATAAGTCAAAATAAGCTTAAACAGGTAAAATACATAAAGCAACAAAATTACTAGGCTATTCAACAGGCCTATCTCGTTTTTAGGACAAAGGTTATTTACAACTATTTTCTAAAATAGCTTTCTATAATTGTTTTTTAGACACAATTACTCTAACATCTCAGGTCCGTCTAAGCAATGTAAAATATACCAGATTTTGCACCTTACTAAAGAAATGAGCATATCTTTTGCACATGTTTTATAGCACACATTTAGGTCTGTTATGTGTTAAAATTGTCAATTCGGAATAACATTAATTTTTTTAAGTAAAGTTATGGAAATATTTGTTAGTCTGTTTATCCGATTCATCGATTAATCGAGGAAATAATCCAGATTAATCGATTATCAAAATAATCATTAGTTGCAGCCCTAAATGAAATAGCAATGATTATTGCAGTGAATTAAAATAAGCGCTGTTATTTTGAAAAAACATGTTAAAAATAATTTATTAGTTACATTTTTAAACAATGTAGATTATAAATTGTAAGTTTTGCCATTACAGTGTTAACAGTTTAATATGTCAGGTCAAGAAAGACTGTCTTTATTAAATTTTTTATAAAAACATGAATTGTTTTTGGAAATAGTTTTTAAGTTCAACTTAAAATGTCAGAAGATACATTGTTGACGTTACTGTTAAAAACACACTTCCAATAAAGTGAGTGTTGGCAAAACCGGTTGTCATTTTTATGTTGAGGTGGCGGGGGGTGATGTCGGCAGCTGCTGAATGTAACTAATAAAGTAACTTGTAATCTAACTTAGTTACTTTTAAAATCAAGTAAACTGTAAAGTAATTACGTTTTTTTAAAGGAGTAATCAGTAATCAAATTACTTTCAAAATAACTGTGGCAACACTGTTCATAAATAAACAGTGAACAATTAATTGAAAACAAAGAGTAAAAAATATTCCTTTTGATCAATGGTTATTTAGGAACTCGCTTTACCTCATCATACCTCACCAAAATGGGTGATTACAGCCATGTACTTTTACTTTGCAGACTACATTGTACATTAACATTTCACACACAAAGTGCAATATTAACACATTAATTGTGTTGTCCCTTACTTGTGTTTTTAAGAGTGTGCTTATACCAGCATGAAGTTGGCCCCCCACGTTGTGTCGGAATATCAAGAGTAGAGATGCCACAAGTTAGTGTAATAGATTACTTTTCTGTGTTGGGCTGAGTTCACAACTTTTAAGTTCCTCAGTACGACCCTAATGACCAGATAAAATAAGTTCTGTAATTTTAGAATGTTTCCCATTATTCCAAAAGCCTATATAACACAAACTTCCGCTTTACATCTCAGCCAGTTCTTTTTCTTCCGGTGTGTTAGCGTTCGTCAATCGTCAGTGAAGCAGATAAGATGGCAGTGTTTTTTACCCGATCGCTTCAGGATTTACCTAGGATGAATTTAAATATAGCTCAGAACTCTTCAACATCAACGGCAATGAAGAACAACGGGTTCAAACTGTATGTGATAAACTACATAAACAACTATGAAGGTAAGTTTACAATTTTGTTATTAGCCCTTACAATGTCTGTTTCCTACATTAACATAGCAGCTAGCTATAGGCTAACGGTAACAGCAGTGCTTGTGTTCATTTGTATTTTGTGTGTTATGTGTGTGCCATCTAATATATTAACCACAGTGTTAATCTCAGTTTCAAACAAGAGTCTGGCAGGAGAGATTACTTTTAGGTCTGAGTACTTCAGAATTGTGGAGAAACTAAAAAAGTCTCACAGTCCAAGTGTAAGGGATCATGCAGGTTCAGATCAGGTTCATGATAAATTAGTTACTCAAATCAAGTTTCTGTGAGTCATGGCATTGCTTTGAATTAATTTATGACAAAAAAATACTCAACTAGGCTACCTATTAACTACAGGCTATATTTTTCATAATGTGTATTGTCACATTTGTTCCATGTGATCTGACCCAGTATTGGGAAACATGTAGAAAGAAAATCTCACAGAAATTAGATTGTGTTCAGAGTTCTCTTACTTCTTTACTACTACTTCATTCTAAAAGTGAATGAGTAAAGTGAGCGTAATCATAAAATTGGAATTATTTTATCTAAAATATTCTGAGAAAATAATTTATTTGATACTGCCCATGCATCTTTTTCGAAACAGACTACTCATCTTACCGAGTGAAGATCCGGATGTCCTTGTCTAAGGCAGCAAAGCGATGAGTCCCAAACCTCTGCTTCATCATAAGGCTTTCAACTTGTTCCTTCAACAGGCAAACCTGCTCTCGTAGAGCTGTATTTTTGGCAGCGATTGCGGAGGCAGGATCAAGAATCTTCCTCCATGATTTCATCTTGTCCCAGGGTGTGATCTTCTCCCAAACACTTGTTCTTACAGGTGTTTGGGAGAAGTTATTCCATTCAAATAAAGCTGGGATAGCTCCCTTCTTCAACAGTCGGCGCCCTTTCTCCGATGCTGGCTCACAAACATCTTTTTTTAAATGCCGGATACACACCCAGATGTGAGGCGTTATCATGTTGTCCCTACGAATGGCGACAACCCAGTTGCATCTTAATTCTTAATCCGTGGGGAAAGTGTGAAAACTAAGTACATTGGCAGGAGCCTGACACATTGGTGTTCAGCCATTGTGCCAATAGATCGCTGATATTTAAAAGTTTTCTTCATCTTTTACCTCAGCACCAAGCTTGAAGTATGTCAACACTAGCGTCAGCATATAGGCTATTGAAGGTAAAACACTGAACTTTTACAGTGGATTTCTCATCAAATTACAACCTTTTTTTTAAGTTTAGTCATGTTTTAGTTTTTCATAGATCACTGGTAAGTTATTAACTTCTTTTACATGGTCATTAATTACTGAGGAACTTCCCAAAATTTTTAAACTCAGCCCAACCCAGAAATGTAATCTATTACACTAACTTGTGGCATCTCTGATCAGGAGACAGAAGCATTTTCCCAAATTAGAATAATATTTATTTTCTTAAATGAAAAAAACTAGAACATACATAAATGGCTAAGACAACACTTACAACTTATGTTATTCTCTACTTGAAGCTTGACACAGTACATGAACCACAAGGACATAAATAATGACTGCCAACATTGGAAGGAACAGAAGGGATTAAATAATGCACTAATGTCTAACCTAAAACAAGCTGTGAACACTTAACCAAACACTAAACACAAGAAAAACCATGTAAGGACATACATAAGACACAGTAGGGAGAAACCAAAAACCTGGACTGGAACAACATCAAAACACAATACAGGGGACATAGTTACACCACAAGTAGCGGTGCGTGGCAATTTTTACTGAGGAAGCCAGTGAGCTTAGTATGGAAATCATATTTATAATGCCTTACATAGGCGCCAATTTATGTTTTCCTCCATGGGTGCTCACGGGCCTGCACACCCTTTAAATAATAATAAGTCAAAAATGTTTGCATTTCAGAAATCAGAACCTTAGGAAATGGACATCGGCCGACACGAGCACACACACCTATTAACTTGATAATAAAGCTGTGAAGTGGGCTATCTTTAAATTCAGGACAGCGACACTTCTCACAAATACTGATAGGATTGGAGATTAAAAGTATAACCGACACGTAACCGCAATCAGCTTCATGGGAAATTAAGAATCAATGCCACCACTCCACTTAGCAACAACTGCAATGTTTAATTTTAAATTAATGTAGCGTGCTGGCAGTCTGGCACATGACTTGGGTGCTCATGATTTTCCAAGGGTCCTCGAGCTCCGGAGCATGCACGGTATCGGTGCCTATGTGGCCTTATGATAACATAATGACTGTTGAAACTAATTCCTGAAGTCGAAGAGCATAATGATCAATAGACTAATCAAATGCTGAAATTATGTCATTCTGAAGTGTCTTTGACACGTAAATGTAGGAGCTCATACTAGGTGCTCTACTACGGCGTTATCAAACTCGGCGAAAGCTTGCACTAGCTAGCTCCACAAAATTCCCGTTGTTGCCAGAGCTGCAAGCCGACTGTCTATGTAGCTTATGACTTGTTGTGTGCCTGAGACATGTGACTGGTGAGAAGCAGGGTTGTAGTGGTGCAACGGATCGTCATTCATCCGTGATCCGTTCGGATCAATATCTTCGGTTCGGCACACACGTGATCCGCAGATTGATTTCTGAAAAAAAAAAGTTGTGCGCATGTTCAGTCCGCTCACAGCATTGTCATGGCGAGCGGAGGAACAGAGGAGCTTGAATGCCCCGCGTCATTTAAATCCCCTGTATGGGAGCATTTTGGTTTCAGTGTGACAGTGATCAGTAATGTGACAGTAATCAGACCGGGCTAAAGCAATCACAAACGCTATCAGTGTGTTTATAGGTGCAGACATGAGGCCATATTCGGTTGTGCAAAAGGAGGGCTTTAACACTAGAACCGCCAGGCCTTCCAAACTATTTATAACCACCAACTGCTAACGCCAGTCGGTGTCATTAACATACAAATCACCCTCATTAAAAACCACTCTCTCCTCCGCAGCCTCCAGGCAAGCCATCACTGCATCCAGCGATCAAGAGCATCACCTCTATTGTGTTTTTATAGGCCTACGTAAAACAGAACAGATTAATTACATGGAGGTTTTTGTTGTTTTTGAATGTATTATATTGCCTTTATAGAATGACAATTCTTAAGTCTAGAATGAAAATCCACCACACGTACTTAATTCAGAGATAAACCAGCTAATACTTTTAATACTATTTTCAACTAACGGCGCAATCAGAAAGTGCCGTTTTATTCATTTTAAAATGTGTTCCAGTGTCGGAAACCGCCTGAATTACAACATGTCATATTTATGCTGTTGTATTTTCATAATTTTATAGGCTCTATAGAATGTTAATGATTTTCAACTAACAAATTCAGAACAAACATGTTTCGGGATCTGCATTACGTTTCAGCACACCCATTATATATATATATATATTTTTTGTAATATTTTATATTCAAATACAATAGCGAACATTTCAGCCGGTGCAGTGTGGATTTTAAAATTGTTCTATGAACAGTTTTTTTATAATTATTGAATTATCTGCTTGCCTCAAACGCTTTGCGTTGACGAGATAAATAGACGTGAAGCTAAAATGAATCGGATTCAAGCAAGCTTCGCATTGCATAACGGCACTTGTAAAAACCGGTTTATTTCCATTCAAACCCGCTTCAGGTGAATATATATATTAAAATATGTACAACTGTTGAAAAAAGAAAAGCTCTATTGAAGACATGTATTTTTTCCTTTTCAAGTCTATTTTGTTCTGCATGGTCAAGCAGCGTTATTAATTATTCCCTGTGTTTCCTGGATATATTACACTGAAAAATAAAACTATTTCACCTCACACAGTTGTGTTTGATAATAAGAAACTAGAAAAGCTCGATTGAAGACGTGTTTTTTCATGGCCCCTCCTCCACCCGCTCACCTTCTTCGTCGAAACCGGTTTATCCCATGAACATTCCAGGCAACCCCCTCACACACACATACTGAGCTGGTGAAGAACAATGACTGTGGATGCTTGTGAGGGCAAGAACTGCATGAAGATTTTTGTTGAATGTACTTTATAACAGTAGAATACAAAAACAAATATATTTATAATATCAAAGATAGCTATGCAGTAGTAGTCTATTTTCCCATTTTTATCCTTAGTAGAATTAGAATTATTAAGTTGTCAAGGAAGATGAATGTTGGCCATAATTTCGGCTTGTTCCGGGGCATTCCTTCTGCCGTATTCTACAGTAGCTACACCCGCGTTCTGTCCGGGGGGTTCCTGTGGAGTAACTAGTCATCTCAATGAATTAGTCCTCTTCTGTAGAGGATTGTTGCTTATGAGCAGTAGACAGTGTTACTTTATAAAAATTAGTGCTTTTTACACTTTGTAATGTCACATTTTTCAATATTTGCTGAAAGTGTTTGAGCCACGTTACAACATCCCATCGCATACGGGACATACTAAAATGCTTAATGTGTGTTTTAATGTACCTAAACAATGGTCAATCATCACCAAATTTATCATGGCCATATCTTGTCATGAACACTTAAGCCTGTAAAAATAACTAAACCAAAATCCAACGATTATAGAAGTAATCTCACGCGAAAGTTTTTTTCATTCGTTCCTATGGCTAAGTAAATGCTTAACGTGATTTAATGTACCTAAACAACAATCAATATTAACCACATTTCTCTCTCATATTGCTCATTATAACCACTGAAAATTATAAAAACAACTAACCCAAATTCCAATTATTATGGGCATTATCTGATGTTAAGCCTTTCTGCTTCATTAAAGCTTATTGTAAGGAAAAGGCTTAACGTGATTTAATGTACCTAAACAACAATCAATAATAATCACATTTCTCTCACATATTATTACCCATATTGTTAATAAACAAAAATACATCTTATGTATATTTGTCTTGTATTTTTTTTTGCTGATCCGAAAAATGATCAGATTCGTGACTCTGATCCGAGAAACGATCCGATCCGTGAGTTTTTTTATCCGTTGCACCCCTACAGGTTTGCCAGGTCAACCAGAAAATTCTAGCCCAATGACTGCTCAAAAACAGCCCAAAATGCCTTAAAACTAGTCCAATTTGTTTACGTCACAACAGAGTTAATAATTCCAATACCTTTTTCCACAATGTACATTTAAATGTCATTTTTTAATAATGATGATAATAAAAATGCATTCAACTTATAGCGCTTTTCTTCCAAGGAACTCAAAGCGCTTTACACAGTGAGGGGGAAAGCCCACCTCATCCACCACCAATGTGTAGCACCCACTTTTTTATCCTATACTCTTAATTTCAAAAATGTTATTTGTTTATTCCACAACATGGTTACATCTTGCCATTAATTATCTCCACGTACAGTGACAAAGACAAATGGAAATACAAAGAGGATCATGGGATGAGTTTGAGGATCAGCAAGAATGAGACAATAACTGAACTTTTGACAATAACTCAACTTGCTGTTCATCTATATCTACATCACTTTCTCCTGGCCTGTATTCATAAAAAATCTTAATGCAAAGAGTAGCTCCTAGTAAGAAAATTCTAAGAAAATTCTTAGAAATGTGGGCGTTTACTCTTAAAATTAAATAAAAATCCTAGTAAAGAAAAAGGTAATTACGAAAGCATCTTATGTCTTAAAAGAGGCCCTAAGGTCAAAATTGGTAGGAGTACAGATGAGGACTTTTAAGAGGCTTAAGAGTTTCTTCAGTAGAGGAGAAAACGGCAGAATTACGAAGAGGGACAAGAAATGTGTTGCAGACAATGGATGACAGTGAGTCAATAAGAAGCTATAGATAAGATCGTGCAGGGATCATGTTTGTAACCGATCTTATTAGAGACATGCTAACATTTCCGACACAGCGCAGAAATGCCATAGTGCTAGAAATGAAGGTAGGCTAATCACTACATTAAGATATTTGGCAACTGGGAAAATGCAACAATGCAGCAGTGATAATTTGGGTGTGTCACAACCTTCTGTAAGCAGAATGATCACACAAACAATTACAGCACTTTCAGAACCTCTTATTGTGTCGCAGTTCATTTCCTTTCCATTGGACATTCCCACCTACAGGCACAAAAAACTGCATTTATGAATATAGCAGCCTATATGAAGACGGCCCCTGGTGTTTACTGCAACACTTTACTTTTTTTAATCTATAAAATTATTTTATTATTATTATTTGTTAGTGTTTTTAATGAAAATTTCACTTTTTTGCTATCACATATGCTTATTGTGGTTTACCGTCATCTGCTGGTATGCTCCTAATCCATTCCATTACACCCTTTCCTTTTTCCCAGTCTTTACAAAATTTTCTTCCATATTTCGTCCAATGCCATGTTATTCAGATAATTAAATGGTGTTTAGGTGTCTAAAATGTTAGTAAATTTATAATTCCTACGGTGAATTTATTTTAAGTCCAGGCTTCCTTTGGTCTCCTAGAGAAATCGCAACTGTACACCACCCAAATTAAAACGTAGACAAAAAATAGTCTCAATCGTTTGTGCTTCATTTGTGCTGGTTTGTGCAGTTAAAAGTTTTGTTTGTGATACTATGGAGTTAAATTAATTAGACATACAATTTTAGGTGATGATGTAACATGCTCCAAATTCACCCAAAATAGTCTTGTTTGTGCCCGTACATTTTTTGTCTGTGCCGGTACATAGCTTACATTTCTCCTGGGCAGTGCATTGGCCTTACCTACTCTCTTCCCAACTTATCTGTCATTTGTAATCTGTGTTCATAAAAGATTACTTTTAATGGTATAAGGTAGCAAGAATGCACAAGTAATGTATATAGCCTGAATATCTATGCTCTATTGCGGCATAGAACACGAAGACTAAACATAAAGAGAGAGTGCCTGAACTTAAGCTGCTACAGAACAGCTCTTCACTCACAGTACTCCTTCATGGACGACAGAAAGCCACAGTAACAAGCATTAATGAACCGCGCCAGTCTGCTGTTCCCCAGAGCATACAATGCCTTGCGAAAATATTCTGCCCCCTTGAACTTTTCAAACTTTTGCCACATTTCAGGCTTCAAACATAAAGATATGAAACTGTAATTTTTTGTGAAGAATCAACAACAAGTGGGACACAATCATGAAATGGAACGAAATGTATTGGATATTTCGAACTTTTTTAACAAATAAAAAACGGAAAAAAAAAATTCAGTAAGTTAATACTTTGTAGTGCCAACTTTGCTGCGATTACAGCTGTAAGTCGCTTGGGGTATGTCTCTATCAGTTTAGCACATCGAGAGACTGACATTTTTGCCCATTCCTCCTTGCAAAACAGCTCAAGCTCAGTGAGGTTGGATGGACAGCGTTTGTGAACAGCAGTTTTCAGTTCTTTCCACAGATTCTCGATTGGATTCAGGTCTGGACTTTGACTTGGCCATTCTAACACCTGGATATGTTTTCTGAACCATTCCATTGCAGATTTTGCTTTGTTTTGGATCATTGTCTTGTGGGAAGACAAATCTCCATCCCAGTCTCAGGTCTTTTGCAGACTCCATCAGGTATTCTTCCAGAATGGTCCTGTATTTGGCTCCATCCATCTTCCCATCAATTTTAGCCATCTTCCCTGTCCCTGCTGAAGAAAAGCAGGCCCAAACCATGATGCTACCACCACCATGTTTGACAGTGGGGATGGTGTGTACAGGGTGATGAGCTGTGTTGCTTTTACGACAAACATAACATATTGCATTGTTGCCAAAAAGTTCCATTTTGGTTTCATCTGACCAGAGCACCTTCTTCCACATGTTGGGTGTGTCTCCCAGGTGGCTTGTGGCAAACTTTAAACAACACTTTTTATGGATATCTTTCAGAAATTGCTTTCTTCTTGCCACTCTTCCATAAAGGCCAGATTTGTGCAGTATACGACTGATTGTTGTCCTATGGACAGACTCGCCGACCTCAGCTGTAGATCCCTGCAGTTCATCCAGAGTGATCATGGGCCTCTTGGCTGCATCTCTGATCAGTCTTCTCCTTGTATGAGCTGAAAGTTTAGAGGGACGGCCGGATCTTGGTAGATGTGCAGTGGTCCGATACTCCTTCCATTTCAATATTATCGCTTGCACAGTGCTCCTTGGGATGTTTAAAGCTTGGGAAATCTTTCTGTATCCAAATCCGGCTATAAACTTCTCCACAACAGTATCTCGGACCTGCCTGGTATGTTCCTTGTTCGTCATGATGCTCTCTGTGCTTTCAACGGACCTCTGAGACTATCACAGAGCAGGTGCATTTATACGGAGACTTGATTACACAAAGGGGGATTCTATCTATCATCATTAGTCATTTAGGTCAACATTGGATCATTCAGAGATCCTCACTGAACTGCTGGAGAGTTTGATGCACTGAAAGTAGGGGCTGAATAATTTTGCTCACCCAATTTGTCAGTTTTTTATTTGTTAAAAAAGTTAGAAATATCCAATAAATTTTGTTCCACTTCATGATTGTGTCTCACTTGTTGTTGCTTCTTCAGAAAAAAATTACAGTTTTATATCTGTATGTTGAAATGTGGCAAAAGGTCCAAATGTTCAAGGGGGACGAATACTTTCGCAAGGCACTATACATGGAGATTTTTGTTGTCAAGGTATTTTATAACAGTAAAATACAAAAAATATATACATGCTCTAGTAGCCTATTTTCATATATTTTTTTGCCTTTATAGAATTACAATTCTTAAGTCTATAGAATGAAAATCCACCACATTTACTTAATTCAGAGATAAACCAGTTATACTTTTCTCTCTGTTTTATATTGTTGATGTAGAAGGTAACACGATTTTCAGCTATGCAAATCGCATGTTGCCTAATTAGAAAGTGGGGCTGTTTTGCCGTTTCATTCATTTCAAAATTTGTTCACTTTTTGGATGTTATTCGGAAGCAAATAGCATGAATTATTACCTTCTCATATGCTGTTGTATTTTCATAATTTTATAGGCTCTACAGAATTTGAATGTTTTTAAAAAGATTTTCAACTAACATTCAGAGCAAATGTTTCAGGATCTGCATTATGGTTCTATGGCGCACCCATTATATATATTTTTTCTAATATTTTTATATTCAAACACAATAGCGACCATTTCAGCTGGTACAGTGTGGATTTTAAAATTGTTATATGTACAGTAGTTCTATAATTATTAAAGTATCTGCTTGCCTCAAAAACGCTGATGAGATTAAAAGACGTGAAGCGTAAAATTATTTGGGTTTAAGAAATCTTCGCATTGCCTAACGGCATGCTGTAAAGACCGGTTTATCTACATTCAAACCCTATTCTGTGTAAATCTATTAAAATATGTACAGCTGTTGTAAAAACGAGGTGCGATTGAAGACATGTATTGTTTCCTTTTAAGTCTATTTTTTTCTGGTCAAGCAGTGTTTTTCATTTTTCCCTGTTTCCTGGAATATAAAGTGAAAACAAAACATTTTCACCTCACACAGTTGTCGTTGTGTTTGCTAATTAGAGATTAGAGAAATAGAGGCATTGTGAAAAACATGTTTTATTTTGTTGATGTATAATGTAAAAAAAGATTTAAACTATTAGAAATATAATCTGTAGTGTGGCTAAAACTCAGCAAGAGGAAGAACAGCAAACGAAAAGATTTCATTCAGTTTCATTCAGTATTTTCATGTTTTTTCCCTGTGTTTCCCGGAAATATTAAAATGGGATTGTTTAAAACCTTATTTTAATGAATGATAGCCTGAGACTGCAGCAAACTTGTCAATTTCCAAGCGTTGTCTTCTTGTATCCTTATCATCAAAACGCAGGTAGGCCTATCGCATAATCTGTGTTCACATAATGAAGTGCGTGTGTGAATATATCTATGAAAATATAAGTAAGAACAATGATGTTGTAAAAAACGAGGCTCGATTGAAGAAACATATTTTTTCCTTTTCTGGTCAGCAGCGTTTCTGTAGCGAGCAGATACAAATAAACAACTTTGTAATCCAATAGAAATTCACAAACAACCTAAATAATTATAAAAGTAGATCGATACACAAAAAAATCTAAGTTCATCTAGCCTAGTAAAATACTATGTCTGAGCTAGTGAGGAACAATATTCCATTGCTCACCTGAATATTATCATACATTCATTTAGCAGAAGCGGCAATTCTCAGGCAGATTTCAAATGGACTCATCTGAGTCTTCCTCTCTTTGATATAAAATGTAACAGTTTATAATATGTACTTGTAAATTCAATCCCAATTGTTATTTCATCACTTATTTTGTTAATTAGTGTAATATATCCGACATGTAGAATTACATGAGTAAATGCGGCGACATGTGTATATACCAGTACTAATTGGGGAATGGAAACTAGGTGTGTGTATTTAAATAATAGACTTATCTAATATAAATGTTTGGGTGCTGAAAGAAGGAAATTAACTAGTGTCCAGGCAGTGGGGGATAATGGTGTCAATGGAACGCAAACAGATGAGTTATACAGAGTTGTTTAGAAGGAGACTATACTGTTGTCTTTAATAAAAATGCACATAAAAAAAATGTCTACCTTTGGGTTCAGAGTCTGAAATGATAGCGATAAGCTACAGTAAACGGTCTGAGATTCATTCTCCCAGCCTGCCATCAATAGTGCAAAAAGGAAATTCACTGTTTTGATATTTCTCAGTGGTTGTGATGCCTCTCTATTTTTAAGCTCTGCCACTACCAAATCTTGATTCAACCAAATAATCAGTGGCAAATACTAAAACAGGACAATGAATATAATTATTTAACCTATTTGAGTTATGCTGAAAAAAATTATATTTATTCATTAACCTGTTAACCTCTTAGGGATCGGGCTCTGATTGTGAAATTCTGACAAAAATCATACCCAAAGTTAATTTCTTGTTACACTGGACATGAAGCAAGGAGAAACATATGGTTGATAATTTTGAAAAGAATTTGAATTTCTTGGAAATGTAAAATTTATTTAGAATAAATTTAAACAGTGAATATGTCACAAGATGAAATAAAGAAGACTATTAGACTATTTTGTAAGAGGACAGCAAGTGTCCTTCAAGATTGTGCCAAAATGTGCCCAAGTGTCCACAGGTGTCCTCAAGTGTCCAAGTGAAGAATTTTCACATAAATAACTATAAAAACATGATAGTTACCTAACAGTTCTTATAATCACAACTATTTACACAAAGTGCCAAATGTAATACCAAATAAAAAATTGTGCCAACATGTGCCAGGATGTGCCAGAATGTTACCAAGTGAAGAATTCACATAAATAACTAAAAACATGATATTGTTACCTAACAGTTCTTATAATCACAACTATTTACCCAGTGTCAAATGCAATACCAAAATACCCCAAAATAACTTCACCAACATGTGCCACGTCTCCAAAAATTAGTAATTGCATAAATGTCAAATAAGTGTATACAAAAAAATTGTGCTGCTGATGCCATGTAATGGGGGCCAGATCTGTGGGAGTGGACAGGAGTGTTCCAGAGTCAGTAAGCTCTGTGGAGTTACAAATTGCACTGCTGATGCCATGTCTCAAAGCAGTTTCTGTCTGCATTGAAGCAGAGGGTAACATGACAAACGCAGCAGTTTATCCGAGTCTTCTTCTTGCACAGAGTACAAGTCATCCTCCCTGCTGTGCCATTTTTTTACTCACTGGCAAATCCATGTGTGCAGCAATGTACTGTGATCGCTGAGGTCTAGTAGGGGCAGGAGAAGGGGGTGGCAGATCTGTGGGAGTGGACGGTGGTGGTTCATAGTCAGCAAGCTCCTCAATGAGTTGGCGTCTGAAGTCCACGTGGGTCAGCGGGGTCTGGCCTTGACTCCGAGCCAGATGCTGATGAAGCAGGAAAGCGTTCACCACAGCTATGTCGATAAAGTGGTAAAAGAATGTCTTGTACCACCTCATAGTCTTGTGGAGAACATTGTAGTAACCTATCAGGGCATCTGATAGGTCCACACCTCCCATACCCATGTCGTAGTCCTTCACAGCTGCTGGAATTGGGACAGATGGATTAGAAGTGGCAAACAAACAAATTCCATGTGTAAGCACACGCATAATTGGCCAAAACAAACAGTTTGTAGCCCCATTTTGTTGGTTTGTTCCACATGTATTGCTTCAGCCCAATCTTTGCCTTGGATGCGACCATCCTCTCATCTATGGACAGGTCTTGCAGGCCTCAACAATGCTGGAATAAAGGGGTTTGATCTTGCAGAGTTGGCCGAAGCTGGATGTTCCTCTCTTCTCTTCATTGTACGCGTCTGCTTCTGAGTCACTGATGTGAAGCACTCGGGAGATGGTCAAAAACCTTCTGGAAGACAGGACAGTGGCGGGGAAAGGCAGCTTGTAGAATCGTGTAGTTGTCCAAAACTCCTTCAGGCTTTTCAAGGGCGCTAACCCCATGTAGAGGACCAGTGACATGTAGGAGAACATATCCTTTATAAAAATTGGCTTCCACTCCTTCTCCTTCCCTGCCTGTTTCTTGGTGCCGTGTTTGTTGGTGTTGAATAACAAAACATCTAGAACAGTTAAGGTGAAGAACAGCTGGAACAACTGCAGGGCACTATAGGAACCAGTCATGTCCAGTTGTGGTCCTGGTTGTCTTTTGGGTCTGAATGTTGGGGGTGGGGGTTGCACATCCTCCTCCAAAACAGAATGCCAACGGTCCTCTTCCTCAGCAGGGGGTGGGCCAGCTGGTGTGCCAGTAGAGCTTCTCTGCTTCTTGGCTGGCGGCTTCACACATCTGGATGGCTGAACGGGGGTTGGCGTTGATCCTGAATAGAATGTTGATGGACCTGAGTGTGGCTTCTTGTGTGCTGTCTCCCGGAGTTCATCATAGGGCTGGGAGGTATGGCTTAAATTTAATACCCCGATATTTTTCAAATGTTTGACGGTATCACAGTATTTAAAGGTATTACATTTTTTAAGTAAAGGGTTGAAAGAAATTAATTTGTTCGTTCATTATGATTTTTGTTGGAACACCAATAAACAAGACTGAGTAAGTAAAAGTAGTGCTATTGTTTAAATCTTTATTAAATCCAGGAATACTAATAAATAACTTTGCAACCGCAAAAAAACAAGCCTATCCACTGTCTATGACTTTAGTACTGAACCGTGTCATGGCACCACCACAGTACTTGCTTAGGTTTATGAATTACAAAAAAGTCCCACTGTCATTTAACTAGATTAACTTCTGCTATAGTTCTGACAATCCGATTGGTTTCACAGGTTTTGGGCACGGAAAAATAGCCTTTGAACTCGAGCCAAACAACCCCCATAAGCTTTTTTCCCTTGTTATAACATTGGTTGAGTGGCTTAGTGCAGGCGCTAATAGAACCAAGCGTGTATATGCCGTCAAGAGCATGCCAAAGCTGTAGGTGGCAGTATAACGAAAGGCTGAAGCCCAAGTTAGCCAATCAGATTCCCAAAAATAGCCAAATGAAAATGTAAACATAGGTCGCACTTTTGGCGCAGGTGCATGTTCTGGCGCATACTGTGACGTCGGCTGCCTAAACCTCAGTTTCCCTTCGTTTACATGCCAACGGAGTTTTAAAAAATCTCCACTTTAGTCTAAGTTTTTAGAAAGAATCGTTTTCAAGGGCGAATTCTCTG
This sequence comes from Umbra pygmaea, assembly GCA_016801145.1. NCBI lineage: Eukaryota > Metazoa > Chordata > Actinopteri > Esociformes > Umbridae > Umbra > Umbra pygmaea. The sequence goes on from JACXGM010014263.1 coordinate 15,573, forward strand.
TTTGCGTGTAAACGAAGGGCACAAACGAAGGGAAATATCTCAGTTTTTCAAAGTAACCGTCCGTGTCCGTGTAAACGGGATCTTAAACCAAACCATGTCCACACTATCGATGTTGCACCCTTTCTAACAACACATTTTTCGCTTGCTGCTGCGCGGATAATTCTACCTGCACCCTCCATTGTTTTTTTCCACCGTTTATCTAACTTCCAGGTGTTTGTTTCTCACGTGTGTTTGTGTGTGTCACGCAGTGGGCATTAAGATTTTAGGGGCGCAGATTATTCCAAAAGAAGATTATTCTCAGTTGTTGCAGATGGCGGAATGACATGAAAAAAATACTGGTAACGAATATAGCATACCGCTACATACATGAATACCGGTATATAGTTTTTTCCGGTATACCACCCAGCCCTAGTTCATCAGAGTCCAAAATCTCTGCAATAAATGAGGAAAAAAATAGTTAGAATTCTAAGTTCCCTGTAATCATATACATTTTCTATACTTTGTGGACATGGAACAAAGTTGAATATAATGTGAAAACATATCACAGCAGGGTTTCCCGCACCACTTTACAGTTTAGACGGCCACCTTCAGAACAGACGCCTGCCGCCTTAACTGCACATTCCCAAAATATTAAATCTGAAGTGTGTTGTGTATGAAACAGCTAGTTAATATGACGTGTGTTGCTTCTGAACAGCGACATCTGGTGATGTATGAATGTCATTGCGCTCAGTCACCAGCATCCATAAGCAGTCAATCTAAATACCTTTGCACATTTCGACTATGATGCTTGGCGACTATGATGCTTGGTTCTAAGGCCGTTGCAGTACATGTGTCACGTATCCATATGTTGCTGTGTAGAGAGAGACAGGCGCGAAGGAATTGCAAACCAATAGTGTTTTAATAACAATCGTACTTCAATCAAACAAATTCTGCCACGAGGGGCTAAACGGAGAACACACATATATCTAGGGAAACACGCAACAGTAACATTGAACGACAAGGGAAGGCACTAAACACACACGCTATATACTGAACATATGAGGGCTAACAGAAGACACCTGGGAACAATAATGACAGTGACGTAACCTAACGAAACAGTAGGAATAACAGAACACATGTAAGGCACATAAGGAACACTAGGGGGAACCAAAATACAACACATGAGGGAGCAAACCAGAGACAGGACACACACAGGAGAGCAACTAAACCAAAACAGTCCCCTTACACAGCCCACCCTGGGCAGGACGTGACAACATGTACTTCAATTAGACAAAAATAATATTCCCTGCTGTGAAAGCTTAGTTCGAACTAAGGCCGTTACAATACATTGGTTAGAGAAAAATAACATCCCCTGTTGTGAACGCATGGTTCAAACAAAGGCCACACAGCATAATGCCAAAATCCAAACGCCATTATAACTACAGTAGACTACATCTAGTTTCTATACGTTGTGCACAAACAACAAAGTTGAAAATAATGTGAAAACATCACAGCAAAATAACATCCCCTGTGTTGAAAGCATGATTCATATCAAGGCAACACGGCACAACGCCAAAGGGTAAACACATAATAACTAGGCTACATTCATAAATGTTAGAATAAGAAATAAATGATTTTACTCACCGATCTAAAAGTGGATCTTTCCCTTTCAAAAACATTTCTTAATCTGATGAGTCGAAGCTATGCTCACTCCCAGAGTCCAGACAATCAAGCACTTCGGAGTCGCTTTCTCTGAAAATTTCCTCCAAAGCTTCTTGAACGTGGATATTCCTTTTCTTGGACAAACTTTTTTCACTAGAGTTGTTCCGATTCCGATACCAGTATCGAAAATGACTCCGATACTGCCGCAAATGCTGGCATCGGTATCGGCGAGTACTGGAGTCCAGGCACCGATCCGATACCACGTAATGTATTAGAAATAGGAATCTATTTACTGGTTAACTCTGTTAGCTCTGACACAGTTCTTCTTCGCCGCTCCTAAAACAGTTGCGCTGTGCTGCCATCGGCAGCTGCTGTTTTAGAGGGGCGAAGAAGAATTGATCACCTGACGCCTCGGTAAAAGAAGCTAACATTAGCGCATCATGTCCGCGGTTTGGCAGTACTTTAGTATTTTGGATGTACCAGAGCCCGTCCTTTTTAGACATTCTTTGGATGTACCCAGCAGTAAGACGGCAACATGGAACATATGCAAACAATTTTGATGGGTGGCACGAGTGTTGCAAATTTAAAAACCCAGCAACTTGATCAAACATTTTAAGATGCATCACGCTAAAGAGCATGACAAATTTACAAAAGCTAAGGGGAAACAATAAGGAAAAAGTGCAGCAGCAAACTCTGGAAATTGCATTCAAACTAAGAAATACATTTCCCAAAAGGTAGGGAAAAAGCAACAACGTTAACCGACAAAATTTTGGAGTTTATTGTCCTGGATGCCCAACCCATGTCTGTCGTCAGAAATGTGGGATTTTGCCGTTTAATGGAGCATTTGGAGAGCCAAGGTACTGTTTGCCAGGTTGTAGAAGACCCAGTTAAAAACATCTATTTAACATGCATTTTGTATAATGTGACTACATGTAACCATGTGACTGTAATTTATGTCTGAGTGTCTAATATGTATTGTAATGTACAATGTAAGCGACCTTGAGCTATGCAAAGGTGCTATATACATAAAACGTCTTCTTGTAAATACATCCCAGAAACTGCGCTACCAAAAATATATGACAGTTAAGGAACACATTTCATATATGCTGAAAGACGTGCATGCAATTAGGCTTTACCACGGACATTTGGAGCTCCAACGTGTGCCCCATGTATTTGCTAAGTTTTACGTGACACTGGGTGGACAGAGTTAACATTTACCCCTCGAAGTGCGGTGCTTACCATAATGATAATCATATTACAGTCATGCAGGCATAGTATGATCTTTCTTTTTTTTAACACACTGGTATCGGTACTCGGTATCGGCCGATACCCACAGCACAAGTATCGGAATCGGTATCTGTAGGGAAAAAATGGTATCGGAACATCTCTATTTTTCACCTTTGGGAGGCATCTTGTAAAAGTCCGAAAACAGAAACTCTGTCTTGCAAACTCTCTCTTGCGTAACGAATACCGCTGTACAACCGCTAGGTGTAAAGCTAGTAATCAGGAAACTAAAAATATCTTTACGCGCGACTGCAGCTTATGTTCTGTGTTGATCAGAATGATCAATACTATATGACTGAACAGCCCTGCTCATTGGCTGTCTAACAAGATTACATTCAGATGATTTGGTTATGATTTGCTTTCTTTACTGTCACTCAAGTAAGTACTGTGAGCATTTCTGTGCGTAATGACAGACAAATGACAGACAAAGAGATATCTATCTATATCGTCCGGTTGCGTAAAATGACAAATCAGATATTGTTTTACATTAAAAACTACGTTACCTAAGGTATCCGAATGAGGAAGTATTGGGCGGCTCGGAAACGTTTTAGGTGGTGTATTGTTCGGAAATAGTTGGGTGAGTCTTCATACACAACGTGATTTGCGGTAAAGTTGCATGATGTTTCTGATTGTTTTCACATAACAAAATGGATTATAACAACGAAAAAAATGCTTCATTTTATTGCTGGGACCCTTTTGACAACGAATCAGAGAAAGATAGCTGACTGTAAGTACATATTTCTTTGTCAGCCGTGGATGTATTAGCTCAGTCCCAATAACGGAAGGTTTTGTTTACATTGCACTCAAGTCACATAATAACATGGCTTTTTATTCTTGTTATAGCTATTGAATTTGCTAAATTAAGGCGAGACACTACAGGTGAATAGGGTAAAAAAATTAAATAATAGATATCCCCATGAAACTTCCTCAGTTGGTTACTTACACAAGTACATTAAAAAAATGTATTACAAGTTTTTGAAATATGTATGTTAATTTATACAAATTAGGCATGATCTCATTAAATATGCGCAATTTTGCATATAATTTCGGTAGACAGATCTGAACGTATGATAAAGCCAGGTGCTAAATTCTTTTTTCATTTTGTTTACACACAAGATAAAAAAAGAATTACAGAGGGATTTTAAGATATCTGCTTTCATTACCTAAGAAATCAAAATAAACTGTCCATAGCCTTAAAATATCGATTTTCGCCATAATGATTTATCAACAAATCTCTCTGTAAATATCTTCAGAAAACTGCTAAGTGTATAACTGGAAAGTTTGGTGTATAGAGGTGCTACATAAGCTGAAATATGTCTACCGGAAAAAAACTCATTGAGAAAACGGCATTTAAAGATTTAAATAGGGAAATTTAATACATTTCTATTGGAAAAAATTGCTCAAAAACAGAATAAGTGTTGAGGCCCTTAGTGATAATAATGTAGAATATTTCAAACTCATGAAAATTTATTATTTAATAACATGCAGGGGTGCAAACTCATCAGGGGTGAAAAAGGTGACAAAGACCGAACGCCCCTAGGGCATGCCCCCCAGGTAGAAAAAACAAAGTGCTTGAAAATGTGGATTTACAACCGATTTTAGCATGAGGATATAGGCAAAAACTCACCCTAGAATGAATGTAATCTTACTGCTACGAAAGTAATGTTAAGGGGGACATTAAATATGAATCAGTGCAAACAATGTCCCATTTAAGATGTAATTTATTTGTCATTACACAAAATAGATACATTATCCCCCTTCCAACCAGAGATGGGCATAAATACAGTAATAGATTACTCTTCTGGGTTGGGCTGAGTTCACAACTTTTGGGAAGTTCATCAGTACGACCATAATGACCAGGTAAAAGTTCATAACTTACCAGTGAGCTATGAAAAACAAAAACCTTCAATTGGAACAATGGGAAACATTCTAAAATTACAGAACTTCATTTACCTGGTCATTAGTGTCTTACTGAGGAAAATCCCAAAAGTTGTGCACTTAGCCCAACCCAGAAAAGTAATCTATTACTGTATTCATGCCCATCTCTGCTTCCAACCACCCACCCCGACACTCTCCAAATCACCCACTCCGGTCCACCCCACCAATCACATTACTACCAAAAATGGCCCAAGCTAGCAGAAAAAAGTATATATTCACATAAGAGTTTTCTTAATGAAACTCAAATCAACACGAGTGTCCCGAGTGAAGTAACATTAACATAACAAAATGCAGCTTGTTCAAATGAAAATCACTGTTTCCATTTTCCTCTAAATCTGTATAGGCTACTAAACTGGAATATGGGATCTGTTTACATAATCCATCTATCAAAATTAGATAATCCATCAGATAATTAAATAATTAGAACTAGGCTACTTCAAGCGATGTAGGTAGGCTACAACATAGATACATTAGATAAAGATATATTTTCGATTTTTCACCATTGCCTATGAAAGTTGGACAGCTCACCACTCCTGTTTGTTCTCTGAATAACTAAATGTAACTCTATGTGGAATTCTTCATCTAATTAAGGAGAAAAACCTTAATAAATGTTGATTTTTGATATTCCATTTTAACGCTGAACTCAAAACATCTACAGCACAACAAATTACAGTAGCCAGTTTATGATGGCGTGACTCACCCGGAATAATGCCTCTGTGAATGCCTTTGCTTTTAGGCTTGGCGAATATTTATTTTTTATTTTTATTTAACCTTTATTAAACCAGGTAAGTTGACTAAGAACAATTTCTTATTTACAGCAACGACCTGGGAGCAATTAGGGTAAAGTGTCTTGCCCAAGGACACAACGACATTTGGCTCAGTCGGGAATCAAAATGGCAACCTTCTGACTACAAGTCTGACTCCCTACCCACCGAGCCATCTGCGCCCCGCAGACTGTTGACCAATTAATTGAGATTTCAATTCATTCACCTTTGTTTTTCTAGGCTTGCTTCTTGCAGGAAAATCGTTGTCATAGATTTTATTAAGTGTTTGAAAATATTTGTCAACGTTTCCTTTCTTTGAAAAAAGCAACAGCCTACTTGTTTGGCAGATCAGACAAACGCATTAAGAAAAGGACATGGCATGGAAATGGTAAGTTATAGGCTTTTTGCTTGGTACTGCACTCATTTCCAAATGGTTGGAATTTATTTTACATTTGTATTTTGCAAATTAATGTCATTTGTGCTACCGAATACAGAGATTAGGCCAAGCTTCACAATTTTGCGCTCTGTGCGCCGAGTCCAAAGCTCTTGGAAATCGCGAGGCAGACTAAACGTTGTCATAGCAACTGAATAAACAAAAATCTTGCCTGGTCAAAATCTATTCGTTAGTGCAAGTCAGAAAGAAACTAAATGGAGAAATAATGAAGTTGTTATATTTATTTCTATGAAAATAAAAATGTAACAAAAGCATTTATTAAAAATGTGCGATCTACCCGCATTGTCTTTGCGATCGACTGGTAGATTGCTATTGACCTATTGGGCACCCCGGTTAGACAGCTGCTAGACATCAAACGTTAGCTTTGTAATTACATTGCTAGTAGCCCTCGTCTGCCGTAATGCAGCAATGTCAACACAACAAGAATATTCCTGTCATTATTCATGTTTGCAATGGAGATCTTTGTGTAAATCGTTTTGTATGCAATTATTCCCTTCGTATATGTAGACTTTATCGGGAAGTCATTTTTATTTTTAGGACAATAATTACTACTCAGTAGGACGACATTTCATTTGGTGTAATCGTCGTCTAAACACAGCAGCTACCACTGAA
>JACXGM010014264.1:0-22263 GCA_016801145.1 Umbra pygmaea
ACACTGTCACGGTTTTATCCACTAACCTCTTTCCTTCATTATATTTAACAAGGAAGCCAAAATTCTCCCATACAGGGGATTTAAATGACGCGGGACGTCCAAGCTCCTCCGTTCCTCCGCTCGCCATGACCATGCTGTGAGCGGACTGAACATGCGCCAAACTTTTTTATTTCAGTAATCAATCCGCGGATCACGTGTGTCCCGAACCGAAGATATTGATCCGAACGGATCACGGATCAATGACGATCCGTTGCACCACTAATATTAATGACATTTAAACTGTCAACAAGCTACTCTCTTATCTATTCGTTGTTGCTTGACAAAACTTCAAGTTCAAACAGCAGCGCAAAGAAGGGGAAAATGTGAGGAGGGGGCTACTTCTCCCGGAATCAGAGCCTCTTGCTTCCTATTAAATATGGATACAAGTTACAGGATATCCATTGCTGCTTAAAATCTAATCCTTCATGACATTACTGCAATGATGTTTATATATTTTTATCATAGCCTATTCTCATAACTTGCCAGCTAAAACTGATAAGCACTTCGCAGCATTGGCTCAACCCTCTTCTAAAAATGGGACTGTATTTTGATGTAGCATAAATGGAAATAAATTCTTATGTTCATGACCACGTTGTGAATGTAAATGTCAGTTTAAAATACAAGGCTAGATTAATAACTTTTAGCAAGTTATTTTTAAGTTAAATACAGGCTGACTTCACTGATCGGTTGTTTGTGTCTGTCTGCTGCAGCACTCAAGAGTAGGTGACGTAAGAAGCTTTCGATTTAACAAGGCTTAAAAATCTGGCTAGCTAACATGTCCAAAAACAACTGAAATTAACTGTTTTCACAAGTACTCATTGTTATTTTGTATATTACAATGAAGAGTGTAACCTATACAAAACGTAAAAAAATATCAAGTTTGACAGTTTCGATCTTATTTGGCCTATAGCCAACAATGGGTGAATGCGACTAGGGCTGCAGCTATCGATTCTTTTTGTAATCGATTAATCTAGCACTTAATCGATCAACTAATCGATTAATCGTATACATTTTCTTGTGTTTTTTTAAACAACCAAAACAAATAATGCATAATGAAAATTATGTGGCTGTAAAATTATCAAGCATTTGGCTTTTATTTAAAAAAAAGGGTATTATTCAAACTCCAACATTTGGCTACAAAACTAAGCCTATTTATTGCAATATTTACCCATTTAGTTTTTATAAGTACCCTGGAAATCCAGAGTTCTTGCGAGAGCACAATTTGAATTTGCTCAGCAAATTACTCTGGCACAGAGTAATTCTGCTCATTAACTATGCCCTTGTAGCCGAGCTGCACCAATCACATTGGTTTATCGGATATAGTCGTGCCAGAGGCGTGTTAAACACATGACGACAGCGCTGCGACATCAAAGTCATTAGTAAACATTGTAAGATCGCTATGGATGAACACCAGTTGTTTAAAAACGTCTTTGGCCACTACAATGAACGAATTAGTTCAATGGGCTCATTGTTTTTTAAAAAGGATGTTTTTGCTGTTTTGCCGACCTGATACGGCAAGAGTTTTATCTACCAGTTAGCTCCGCCATAGGGGCTTAGCGAGAAACCACTGGTGATAGGTCATAGTGTTATCCAATTGCATACAGTGAGATTTTCAAATGCATGCTTGGTTGGGTCATTTTCATTACTCGATGCCAGACCCTTATATCCTCCGGATTTGGGTCTGGATTTTTCCAGGCTAGTTTATAAGTGCCAGTGCCAACAATTATATAAAAACACAGTTAAGTCAACTTACTGTAAAACATGTATAACATGTAAAGCTATGATTACAAGCTTAAATAGTAAAGGCCATTTGACATTAGTTGTCTTCTTAAATACAACATTACAAAATAGGATTGCACCTATTGCAAATTACCCACACGAGTGAGTGAGTGAGTGAGTGAGTGAGTGAGTGAGTGCCCAGGCAAACCAGTTGCTTCATTGCAGTTTGGTACAGCAGAAATACATATATTCATTTTCAATAGAATGCTGCATTTGGCTTGCATCACTTGAATTGCGGTGCATTTTAGGAGAAGCATCTGTGTAAAAAATCGTGAGGATGCTTTAAATTGCATGCGTTGGTGACACCTACACATAGTGTAGCTTTGAAAAGGGGAATATTTTATTGCAAATATGCATTTTGTTATATAGAAAAAGAACAGCATTTTGTTTTTTACTTAGGCTAGTTGAAGTATATTAGCATGTTTTGTGGTATTGTATTTTTTGTTAATTGAAGATGTTCTATGCTTAATTACTTTGGTAGCTGATTATAATGTCTTCCCCAAAAGTACGAGTGGATCTGGAGAAGCATTTGTTGCATTTGGCAGACGTGACATACAAACAGGTTCTCACAAAGACTGCATTACGATATTTGTTTCTCCATCACGTCCCGGTATATACAGTGAATGCATGTGGAAATTATTTTTGCATGGCTACATAAACGTTTAAGCATATGTGATGCATTGCCGCAATTGGTCTGACTGGCGCATGAGAGAGACGAGGGTGCATGCATGTGTGTGCGTGTGTGCGCGCGAAGGGGTTCTTTTATTAGGCTATAATCTCTTCCAATTGAACGTGAATACATTTACTACTTAAAAACATCAAAGCTAAACATTATATCTAGTCAAACCGCATCACGACATCGCTACAAATACAGTATGGGATTAAAATCAGCGAACATCAATGTATAGGCTTAGGCAACGTTACCTTTTTTCAACGAAGCTTGGTGAAACATGGAATGGATGTTTGCGGTTCATATGCTGAATAATTGAAGTCATACTGTTGTGGTATGCCAGGTCTACTTTGCAGTAGACGCATTGCACCTTGTTCTCTTCCTTTTTAAGTTTGTAATGATCCCAAACTTTAGACGTTCTCTGCCGTTTATGGACATCTTTATTCTCCGCAATCGCGCCAACTAAATTCAAAATGTATCACGCGCTATGGTGTGCTTCCTGAACATTGAACAACGGTCCGTGTGAAACAATTAGATCCCTGCATAGGAATTTAACGAGGCTTCGAGGCAGAGTTCTTGCCTCGAGGAATTTTTGTAATCGAGTTAATCGAGTAACTCGATGAATCGTTTCAGCGACATTAGACAGGTTCTTTCTTCCAGTCCGCCACACAATTATACAATATATGCTTCAGATAAGCACGTGCAAGTTGCTGTGTCTGTTTGCGTCATCACAACATTTCGGCTGTTTCGGTGATAGAAGTCTTTTGGCCGAAAACCGAAAATGCACTTTTTATTTTCGGTGGCCGAATATTCGGTGCATCCCTAAAAAACACATGTAGACAAACATTTGACCATGCTCACCCATCCTTTCCATGCAATACTCCAAACATCCTCGTTCCACAAAGAGTCTCACCTTCTCCAGGCCCTCTGCAGTGAGCATGTCATTCCAGCTCTTCATGTACTCTCCAGGGAACTTGTCCTTGCTGAACACCCCAACACTCTTGCCCTGTTTACTGGCCCGGATCGCCTCCATCATCTTCTCAAAGTTGGCCTTGTTGCTCTCGTTCTGTGAAGTGAGAAATTAGATTTTGGAGTGTGATGCAGCTTTAGCCCAAACACATTCACGTGTGCATGCGCCCTTTTATGCCCACTCCAAAATAATAATAATAATAATAATAATAAAACATCCTAATGAAAATGTAAAATATAGTATAATTTCACTCCACTTTGCATTTGCTCCAGGACTTGTTATCATTTCAGCATTGATCCCTTATCTTTGTTTCTAATCTTGTCTAGTTGGAGTTGCTTTCTCCTTATCTCTGTAATTAAGCATTGGAAAACAATTTGCACAATTAAGTGGTGAGGTGCAGCAGCCCAACAGAGCAAATAATATGGATATTCTTGCCCACTATAATCCGACAAGTTTGTGCACATGCTCAGGCCATAGCCTAATTAAAAAACTAAAGTTCAGAAATTAGCTGAAGACAGTGCCTATTTAATAGGGATGCACCGATTTCGATACTTGGATCGGAAATGTGTCTGATACTGGCAAAGAAATAAGGAATTGGATATCGGCACATGGAGTCTGACACCATGCCCTAATAAGGTGCAGTAAACCAGAGTCGTTGTAGTGACTGGTTGTTCAGAACAAAAACAAAGTTAACCATTTGGATAAGTATACAGGTATCCTTACTGCCTTAACAATAAATAGTGGTCTAACTATGTTTCCAGGATAGTTAGGCTATGTACAAAGCGGATATAATCGGTTTTGAGCGATAGCATAAAAAACAATGTTAAATTACATGTTCTTCCTCTGCTACAGTATTAGCCTACAAAAAGTTTACATGTTAGGTACTAGTTTGATTTTAACGTTAAAAACTACCAACTGACAGCATCAAAGTTTAAAAAATAAAATACTGAAAAATTATTTTAATTAATTGTTCTCGCTATCTAACCAGGGTGTGAAATGCAGGTGCTTTTGACATTGGTAAAGTTATATACTAGCTAATCTACCAGCCACAGTGGTAGACGGACACACACACACACAAATGTTAAGAGAGTCTGACTTCTCAAGGGCAAGCTTAATTGAATTAGAATATGTTGTTAATCCACAATTTTTCTTTGCCAGAATGTGGTTTACTATTAATATTTATTGTATTGTGTTTGGTTCCATTGCTAAAGATGCATCTACTTGTAGATTTGAAGGGAGCTAATTCAACCAGTGCAGAGATTATTTCATTATTAAATCACAGACATGTTTTCCAAACAGATTATTCTAAAAATAAATGTACAAAAATACAATTAAAAGTTGATTCAACCAATATTGTGAAATAAGTTAAGTGTTAGAAAGGGTTTGCACCTCAAATGTGAAACACTGTTGGATGAACAATATCCTGGTTGGTAAAAATGTGGGTATCCACCAGCCTAGCTGATGCAATGTGTCTGAAACAGCCCTCTGGAATAGTTATTACCTTTTGTATTTGTTGAAAGATCTAACAGCTATTAGATTCAATACAAACATTCAGAGTTTAGACATGTGTCCCCTATCTCTATTAAGTCTGGCAGCACAATGAGAGAAGGCAAGTTCTACATTATGTAGCATTAAAACACTAGTATAAAATTGGTACTAGTTATCGGATCGATACTCAAAGTTCAGTACTCAGATCGGTCTCGACAATGAAAAAACGGTATCGGTGCATCCCTACTATTTAACCAAGATGCAACATACAAACATCTCATTGTATTGACATTTCAAATGAGTGATGTCCTTATGAAAATACTTAGCTATAGATTGTAAACCATGACTTGCTAAGCTTTATATTAAGAGTGCCTAAAAAAGTTAAAACAATTTAGCTGGCTTGCATCAAATCAGGGATTTTCTGTATTTCTGATAAATTTGGATTGGATACAATTTAGGTAATATTACCCCTGATCTCTGATATATTTCAGTTCAGATACTGTCAACCTCGGATCCCACTGAGATTGGGTAGTTATTTTATAACAAAAATAATAATAATAATAATAATAATAATAATTAAATGATGATCTATTTCACAGATACATTTTGGTGTCCGACGAACACCTCTACTCAGGACATTCGATGACCGCTGTTGTTATCAACTGCCATCTAACATGCAGTCTAGACAGGAATATTTACATTGCGGAAAATATGCACTCTGGACCAGTGGGCACAAGGAGATGCTAGACAGCCAATTGAAACATCCTGACAGCAATGGAACATCTTGACTCAAACTTACCTTTTCTCTGACAAGCAGTGTGATTGGCGGAACCCCGTTGGCGTTCTCGCTGCCCTTGGTAACAGCCACCTGTTTAAGAAACTCCACCTTCTTTTTGCTGGCCAGGAAGAGGATCTTAGACTCACAGAACACCATAATAGTGTCAGTTAACTCATAGCCAAAGAGCCACGTCTGGAAGAGAGAGAAAGAGATGGTGGGGGGTACATTTCGATCTGAAAAACTTTGGCTGATGATGACGTATGAAAAATTATCACTCAACTGTCACTGAAAACAAGCTTACGCTGAAAGACAAAGAATCTTTTTAACGTGTGTAAATGTATGTGCAAAGTGCACAGCAATTTGTCAGATTGATTTTAGGTTTGAAGAGTGAACCAATAGATTTTGGGGACCGTTTAACCTGACCAGGATAAATGAGGATTAACGACTTGAGTTTATGGTCTGTTCGTCTTACCTGCAGGGCAGTTGATTTGGCGTATACAATCTCCTCATCCACCCCAACCGAGACCACCATGGCATCCACCTTTCCAAACTCATCTTCTCCTTTCTGAGACAAAAACCATTAAACATACTTGTTGATAAGAAAAAATATTTTTATCCTTTAGCCCTGAACATTGAGCACAAAAAGACAGTAGTAGTAGTAGTCACAGATGTGATTTTTCATTGACACGTTGCCAATCGGAGTATGCAAGTGATAAAGTAGGGCATCAAGTTATGGAGCTGGTAGCAGTCTGGGGGGCAGGTAGATGTGTAGCTAGAAGCAGATCAATCAAGGCTGGCGTATGTTACACGGCATCTGGCTGTGTGTGTGTTCAAATGAAGGGTACGTGAACCGTTTGATGGTCCTTAAAAAATAACGTGAAAGTCCATGTATGAAGTCAGTGACTTGGCGCGATCTTATACATCTATCTAGGTACGTACCATGCTAACTTAAACATGCCTGACTGTGTGCTGTTAGCTGGCTAGTAAGGACTACAGTACTGTGCTGTTTCAGTAGAGAGGAGACTTCAAGATAGCTGCTATTTCTGTCGAAACAGTACATGGGAATTTCTGAAGTCCAATGGTGTTTAATGTTAAACCACAATATAAACTCGTAATTTGCCAGTAAATTGGGTCAACTGACCCGGGAGAAACTGGTTGTAGTTCACAGAGTAGGCTAACTAGCTGGCTATGCATGCTAATATGTAGCTAACATGTAGCCACGTCGGGCTTTGGTGGAGAATAAAGACAAATGGTTACGCTGAAGTTAGTTTTAAGATAAATTCACGGACCATCTTTATTAGTGTTATATACACATGGTTATTTAACCTAACCCAGGCCTTCTCCAGGGTGTTTTTTGCGGTTCTATGTACCAACAACACGTACTCTGCCGCAAAGTCAACCACGCACATTAAAAACCGCGGCTACACGCCAGGATCATCATCTGGAAGTAGATGTTTTTCTGATGTCTAAACAAATCTGTATAAAATTATAAAATTTGGATGCATTTATTTAATCGTCCTGATTACCTTCCAGTTGCCATATAATCGTTTGATCCGGCGGTAGTACGCCTCCTTATCCAGATTTACCGCCATAGCGAGTCTTGTGCACCGTCAAACTCCAGCTCCGGGCTCCTCTGAACAGCGCAGGCCGGAGCAGGCTGGTCTGGGTGCTGCTTCACGCTCTTTCCACGCCTAGAAACCACTATCAAATATATTCTTCTGTCTTCCTCGATGTATGGACGGCGATTACGTTCACTTCTTCACTTAATGTGACCTATACCTGATATGTGACTAATTATGAAAAAATCGCGTGAAAAAACATTCAAAACAAATAATACTCGTTCAGTTAAAACAATTAATATTTATGCTAAAATTGTGAAATGCATAATTTCAAGGAATTATTGATTGCATAATATCTAGATGTTTGCTGTCGACAATCGTGGCACACATAAAGGGCTTCTCTACATTCTCTCTCTCTCCCTGCTCTCTCTCCCTCCCCCTGCGGTTGATTATTTTTTACATGGTATCAGACGCCAATTCCCACACTCAAACTCTATTTAGGACACACGTAAAATCAAGCTTCTTAATAAACACTGACTTTGCTGAGACATATTTTTAAAGAAAATGCACTACAGTTGTGATGTCTTCCCACGTTAACTGGATGAAAGCATAACTTATGGGTCGCATTTCATACAACATATGACTAAACTGTAAACGTAATGTTTATGTAATGGTGCACCAATCGTTTGAGTCATGTTAACCTTAGTTTTTTTATGTTATCCACCTATACGAGTATCATTATTCATTTCATGTTTGTTTTATGTCAGTGAGATGAAATCCTTTTCGATTGTGTTCTTTTGTCGTTCTATTGTTGAATTGAATAGTGGTGAATGTCATGCATATTACTCTGTGTAATTTCTTTGTTTTACATTGCTCGACAGCGCCTCCCGGTTTGCATATGAAAACCCGACTTTCTTACCATGCGCTTTTTTCCCGCCACTAGATATTTTCCCGCCACCTCGAGAATTTGAAATATCCAAGCACGTCACATGAAAACAAACGTATCACTCCAGAAAACTTACCTCTATACGTATGAATGCCATACGTATATCTATTTACAAAAAGAACAATTAGCATTCATTTCATCTAAGCTTTTATTACAATTGATCATATTGGTGCAATTGTTTTGAATTCAGAACCCATCATTTCCCTTTCAAATATCCAATGCCAATCAACACTATGGGTGCACTAGGAAGCAGTATTCAGAATTAAGCCATTTCCTGTACTTATACTGAATGACAATTACCTTTGTATTGTTGAGTGGGAATGTCTTTTCTAATAATTATATTCATATGCTGACCACACATTTTGCTTATCTACACATCACACTATAGTACTTTGAGTATACAGAACCAGACTGAGATTAATCTGGATTTTTTTCCTGTTGAAACTATTACAAAAGTTATTTACCTTTTTACCTTCTGAAATAAAACTATGCTGTTTTAGTTTATTGTGCATTATTTACCATGTGTTGTCATCCAACTATCTTGTTTCTATCCTCACTTCACCATCAATATGGTTTAACAAAACATTTCCTGAATGATCTTATGTACACATTGAAGAAATTCCTTACAATTTAAAAGAACCAGTGTGGACCAACTGCTTGGAAATAAATACATTATGTAAAATAGACATGTTGCTCTGTCATGTGAGAAATTAAACATATCACTTTTCTACATGGAAGTTCTATCTGCAATGTTCAGAACAAAGACATTTGCTGGGTTTACAGGATCAAGGCCAAAAGGAATTACGGGTAAATTGTGACTGCACTATAAATACGCTATTCATTATTTATGATGCTAAAAGTTTAGTATAGCGGGATGAAAATGGCCGTGCTAGACATGATCTAAATGAGGGAGACTTGTCAATTGACTGATCTACAAATCAGGTCATATCATAAGAACTCATTCACAAATCGGGGTCCATCAAAATTTACCTATTATACATTTCGGTTTTGCATTCTGGTACATTTAATTGGGTGAAACGGTGCTGTATTAATGACCAGTTAAGGGGAGGGGTTGGTCAATTGTGTCCTGATGCCCACTGTTCAACAAATACGCCACTGCGAGCCACACCTGGAAGCACCAAACAAACAGAATCAAATGACCTGATCAAGCTTGTTGAAGGATAAAGCCTAACCAAGGAACTAAAGTCTGTCACTGGCAACTACATTTCAATTACAAATCTGATGTTTGGATTTTTTTTAAACACATTCATCTGGTGAAACAGTGACAAGTATAGTGACTGTCTTCTGAAAATAAATGGTATATTCACAAATACTGACAATGAAACATCACTATATGCCTGTTCACTACAAAGTAGGATCCGGTGTTCTTTAACAGGAACCACTGTTACATGATCACAAATCAACAAGGTGCTCTGAAAACACATTGCGAACCCCGTAACTGCCCAAATTCCAGCTTGCCCAGAGGCGCCCTCAGTCACCACGTGTTGCTGACAAAACTCAAAGGGACGTACAGAGTGACCAAGGCATAGCATTCCTTTTGTGTGAAAACAAGCAAGCTCAAAAATAATGGGATTTCACTTGGCTCATAACGCTGTATTACCTCACACTTGCTGAAGGCCCACAGGTAGAATGTCATTAACAAGCTTCTGGTCCATGTAGCTCAGGGTTCGATACCCACGTGGGGCCAATATGGAAACATATGGACCCACTCTTCCAACTTGCACTGTATTAGAGCACCTGCTATATACTCTGGATATTTTGAACTCTATGAATACCTGTGTAATTATGCAGGCACACATAAAGGCATAAATGGAGGTCAGGGCAGAACATTCGGGATCCTTCCACAGACATGTTAATAACAGCAATCCCAGTAAACTTGAGGTTTAGTGTGCAGGAGGTTGTTAGGGATGCTGGATGGATTGTGTTGTCATTGGTTAGAATCAGATGTCACTTCATCCTTCTCCATAATATTTTGTCACATCAGGCCCCCTGTCAGTTGGAAGATTTGGAGGAACGTGTGGCTGCTGTTCTGCTTTTCAACAACACCTGCGGTACTATTTAAAATGTTGTAGACACCTGAACGCAGCCCAGAGGCCCATTTAAAAACCCAGTGTCTCATGCCGGTCTTAGAGAAAGCCGCCAGACCTGATGGGCAGAGAGCTGACATGAAATTAGAACAGATTCATTTTGGGGGTTTTCTTACTGATTGACACATTTCAGTGAAAATAAATTGTTATGGATATGACATGTTTTTTTGCAGATGATCAACTAAGAATGGAAATCACTGTTAAGAGACAAATCCCAACACTAGAAAGAGGCAGAACAGGGCTACTCATTCATGATACATGATTTACATGGCTTCAATCACTTGTTAAATAGGGCAACATTTATACAGGGACCTCTGTTTCAATGTAAAAGTCGGAATAAAGATGCACACATGAAATGTAAGTCCTTTCCTCATTGGTTAATGAATATTAATTTCCTGATCATGTGACCTAGTCTAAAGATAATGGTCATTAGTTTCTCTGTGAATCCCAAACCGACCCCTACGCCCTAACCCCAGGGTGGCTAGGGGTTTGGTAAAAGCATCAACTTCTGGACATACTCCTGACTTTAATGGTGCAATTTATGGTCCACTGTTAAATCATAAAAGAACAGATTTCTACTTTTCAAATCCTTCCATCTTTAAAGATGAACTTACCATAATTAACCATTTAATTTGACATAATTCTTTTTGTTTGTGTCTAAGAAACTCACATCATATCACTGGGCACTCCTATACATTTTTGTGCAAAATTGCACACGCTCAAAAGTACCCCATTGCATTACGGGAGTCTACTTCATTAGCCACTTGTTAGCAAAGGCTGCATAGTTGCACACTCGTTGGAAGTGGGTATCGGAGGGTCTAATTAGTCCCTACACCCTTGATCATTTTCACTCCCTCAGCTTTGGGACACTTGTGCAAATGACGGAGGAGCGTGTGAACGCACAAATCGAGGGCCGAGAGTGGAGGGGTCGGTTTAAGACTTTGCCACTGTTAAGTCACACATTCAGGAGAAAAAAATCATAGATATGATTAGAGTTATATTTTCACATTTTCAGTGATATTTGCTTCTCCTTTGTCCAACAGTGATGAGGGATAAGCAGTGCCTTCAGTCCATCTCTATGGCCGTCGCTTTAACATCCAAATGAGAAATACAAGTAGCTCTGTAGTATTTTCCCTTTTCCCCAACATTTTAAAATTATTTAAAAACATTTCATATAAAATATTCTCATTATTTAAACTTGATAATTTATCGTCACAGAAGATTTATTCTTCCAAGTGACTCTTCTTTGAGGAAAAAGTCTGGTTGTGGAAAACAAGTCCGGCAGCATCGCCTTTCACCATTGATCATGTTCACTCTACACTCCACTGGCTTTCCCAGTTTCTCTGCAGTCCTCACTAATCTCCATTGTCTCATTCCTCTTCTGTCCATTCCCTACGTCACCGTAGTGGAGTTCTGTCCTCGGATCGCACACCATGCCATGAACACATCCCTACAAAAACAAAAGAAGAATGCATCAACAACTCAACCGATAAAAATGCATCACAACTGCAGAAGTTTCACAGTTCTGCATCAAGAATATGATCCATGTTGAGTCCATCCCCAGCTTTCCGACAGGTGGTGTTAGTAACCATCTGTCCATCCATCAGCCCATCCTTACCTGCAGTGTGTGGCAACACACTCATTGCTGCAGTACTCCATGTCCCAGTCCTTGTTCTCCACAGCTGGGTTGGTGCACCCCGCTCGAACACAGATTTTGGGACTGGAGGTCTGGGTCACATCTGGCCTGGGGGACACGTTCAGCTCCACCTGCATCTGAGACGGGAGAGGAGGAAGAGGTGAGGGACCGGAGAAACAGAGATTGAGTGACATTTACGGGATGACAGATGCTAGGGGACACCGACCAAGCAATAAATCACAGAAGTTTTTAGAGAAACTCTGCTCATGAGGTCAAGGGGAGAACTCCCTGATTTGTCAATTCTATCATTAACTTACCGCTTCCTCGCCTTCCACACCATCCTCTGTAGAACACGTTGTTACTATGGTGGCAGACTGTACCACATCTACAGAGGTCAGGGTGGCCCCCCCAGAGGCTGTTAACCCCCCTGAAGCAGTCACAATAATGGGAGAGTCCAGATCGGAAGCGTGGGGGACAATCTTGATCTGTAGTGGGGGTGGTGCTGTGGCGCCCCCCGCTCTTGGTTTGGCTTGAAGTGGGGGCGGGGCCTGGGCGTGGACCATCTGTTGGAGGCGAGGGGGAGGTGGTGTGTTCTGCATCTGTTGGAGTGGCGGGGGCTGGCGGGCTGATGACACCGTGCTGCTCGACACCACCGTGACGCCCGACGGCATCGTCTGCTGCTTGATGATGATTTTGGCGACCGTGGGCGGGCTGACGGTCGGGAGTGTAGGGGCGGCAGAGGGTTTGTGCGCCCCTGTACGGGAGCGGGTGGTGACCTGGGCGAGGTCCCCGCCCGTCAGAATGATGTTGGAGGCGCAGATGTTGGTGATGGTGTTCTCCTCCGGGACAAAGGAACGGCTGGGGCGGGGAGGAGGGGTGACAGGGGCAGGGAGTGGCGCAGGTGGAGAGGGAGGCGACGGGGCTGTGTCCAGAACCTCAATGGTTGGCTAGGAGTCAGGGAAGTGTAGACAACAGGGTTTAGTTTAAACACAGAAAAAGATTAACGCTACTAAAACAGTACAGAGTTCACACACTCACCTGGGAAAGTACATCCGCTTTGTAGGCTGCCAGAGCCTTGAGGTACTCCTTTTTAGCTGCTTCTGTTTTCCTCTTGTACACCTGAGACCAGCATGCATAGGGAGCACCATGCGAGAAGGGAGTAAACACCACATTATTTAAAGCCGGCACAATTACTGTAGAGAAAATAAAAGTTTTCATAAAATTTTAATGACAAGGAGATGAAATAAGTGAATAAAAAAATGATGTAAAGTGAGGTGACCTTCACACACTATAAACAGTATAAATCAGCTAGTTCAGGGGCAGCAATTTTTTTGCTTGAGGTCCACATTGAGCTTTTGAAACCAAATGAAGGGCCACATACTATAGCTATGCATGAAAAAAAATAGGAAACATTATTTCATTAAACTACCCCCCCTACACAATTAGTTGTGCAGCATACAGAACATAAATTTGTAGTTTTCTAACAGCAGTAGAACCTCCTATTTCCAACGATACCAAGCAGTAGTTTCTACGCTCTCAAGCATCTATCAACTTTGAAGAGATTTTAATCAATTTCACAAATGCCTCCTGGGCCGGATCAAAGGACCCGGCAGGCCGTAGTTGAAAAATATATAATCTATACACTATTCAAATGGTTATTATGGTGACTGTGATTTATTTGTCCATTAATCATCATCCAAAATACCAAGAGAGATACAATTTATTTTACATTTACATTCTTTACAACCTGTACATTTTTACAGTCTACTTCTAAATGTGCCTACATGAGCGTGTACATGGAATGTCATTCCACATATGTTTGAGGAAGTTTCTATATACAATGTCCTCCAATTACTGGCACCATTAATAAAGATGTGGAAAAAAGGCTGTATCAAATAAACAAAACAGGAAATTTTGTATATTTAAATGTTTTAAAATAGAATCTATTTCAAATTATACATTACTGAAATCTGACAATTTCCCAAAAAATGCTGAAGAGATCTTAGACCATTCCTCTATACAAACTCTTTCTAGATCCTTCTATCTGCAAGGACTCCTCTCCTAAATTTCACAGGGATTCATGTCTGAAGACTGATATCACAATTGCAAAATGTGGGTTTTGGGATCAGTTAAGAGCCATTGTCTTGCTGGACGCTCCTCTTTTAGCCAAGTGTCAGCATCCTGACAGAGGATGCAATCCGATTTTTGACAAGAATGTCCTGGTGTTCATGACGTTGACCTGAACAAGGACCACAAGTGGACGCATCTTATTCATGCTTTGTTGGGGGTGAAGATGTACACGTATCTTCTAATAGGTTTACCACTGTTCACTAGTTTTAAAGTTCTTAACCATTGCCTTACAGTTGAAAGGATTTGTACTAATTGCCTAGTTAATAAGGGTAATCAAATTGTTCCTTTTATTGAGGAGATTTTTGCCGTTCTCCATGGTGACAGATGACAAACTGACTCAATGTGTGTTCTTTTTAGTCCAGTGAAAAAGGAAGCCTTGGTTACCCACAGTGTACGTCCATCAGCCCGAGATTCACTCACAACATGGGTAACAGGGAAGCAAATCAATTTTCAATGGTACTTTCAAGACAAATGGGAACAAAAATAAGAACAAATCGTGACATGTTCGCTGGGCAACATTGTGTGTGCCTTTCGCCCTCCCCAAAGATGTGTACAAGGCATTGCAGAGTTGCCAACAAGGCAGGGTTAGTGGGAATTGTGAAGGGAGAAAAATGGTGGGAAAAAAATAACAAGAATAATAATAATATTTAAAAAAAGAAAAAAGTAATTGAAGCTTGCTAAGAACTCTAAGTGTTGTGAATGTGACATGCTAGCACCTGTTTCTGCTCCTCCCCCAGACTGTCCCACATGGAGGCCACTATCTTGGATACCTCCCCAAAGGTGGCATTGGGATTCTGGCCCTTAATTGCTGCCTGCGTGTCCCTGAAGAACAGAGCGTAGGCCGACACTGGCTTCTGTGGCTCGTTGGGGTCTTTCTTCTTCCTTCCTTTCTTCCCACCTCCTCCAGCCACTCCCCCTCTCCGCACGAGGGTAGGTGGGGTGCTGGATGAGGGGGCGGAGGAAGGGAAGTGGGAGTCAGAGAGAGAGGGTTCAAGAGAGATGGCTCCCAGGGGCATAGGGGACTCCACCAACACGCTCTGCGGTCACAAGGGGCGAGAGAGACGGGGCGGATGGGAGAGCAAACATTAATATCAGTTTCATATGAAGTGCAGAAAGCATACAATTACGTGGGGGAGTGCAATCAATTAAGAAATTCTATTAAGGTACAATCCTTCTCAAATAGAATGGGAATATGCAGACAACAGAAACATAAAACATATTTTTTACAATGCTAATATTGGGAAAGCAAGGAAATCATTCCCTTTGAAGTAAAATACACACTGTCTAATATTGTACATGTTTTTATATCCAAATGTGAAAATAGGAAAACTGGCTAATACTGATGGGTTCATGTCTAAAAAATATAATGCAATTGAAAATTACTCAGCAATTTGTATACCCTGAGCAACTATACCACTCTGTCACTACCAGACAAACAGAACAACCAACAGAAAGTGACATGTCTGACAGACCCGTCTGAAGTCGTCCATGTCGTCATCCTGTAGCGATCCAGCGGGCGAAGCGGCAGCCGACAGTGGTTGGTCAGGTGACTGTGACCTTGCCAAGATGGCCCCGCCTCCTAAACTGAGCCCAAGCTGGGCGCTGAGCTCTGATTGGTCGATGGTGGTCAGCTGGTTGTGGACTAACAGGCCGTGGCCCATGTCACTCAGCGGGACATCTATGGTCATTGGAGAGGTGCTGCTAAACTGGGAGCCAATGGGGTGGCCCAGATCCTAGAAAAGAGCCTGGGGGTCATACTCCAACAAAGACCAATTATTACAGAAAGCAACCAACTTGATTTCAAAGAATTAACTGTGTTCTAAATAGTGCACTACTTCTGACTACTACAAGTTTCCTTGTCAAAAGAAATGCATGTTATAAGGGGCTCCGCTCGCAGACCTCACCATGCCCAGAGTCGATCCCAGCATGGCTCCTCCCCCACCCGGCTGACTGATACTGCCGAGGCTCAGGTGGTTCTCCAGCCCCTGTGGCACAGGGTTGACGAAAGTCGATGCGAAGGACGGGTCGTCACCTCCAACCACTGCATTCCCTGTTGCAGACAGGCCGCCGCGCTCCGTGTCCGATAGCTCTCCGAAGTGGGCCACCACGTCAGACACTGTGAGGGGTTGGTCTGGATCCAAGGAGATGGGGGGAATCTCAAACTCCTCATCTCCCAGACTGGGGGTGTGGAAGGTCTGTGGGGCATGGGGAGATGAAAACAGAGCAATGGAGCAAAGGGAGGGAAAATAAAAGTTATTATCACTAGAGTTCGATACGTCCTTACCTGTTACAGTGGACGACTGTGAGTGCAAACCGTAGAAAATAATTAAACAGTGTTTAAGAGAGAAAAGTGCTAGGTAGGGATAAGCAATTACCTCAGAGGACAGGAACGAATGTCCTGCACCGCTGATGGTGAGATAGTTGTCACCGTCTCCAGGGAACTGAAAACAGACATGGGCAGTTCATCATCCCCACATAGATTGTCATCATCACGAGCACAACATTCATAATCTCTTTAAGGTCAGTGGCATCACGCATAGCATCAACAGCTCCTCATACAAAAATATAACACACTAAAAAATGTTTACACTTCCCAATTTTGTAAACATCCAAATCATGTTATCACACCACCATTTACAGACAACACACACACGTCAGTCACCTTATTGTCAAATCCATTGAAAGACCCGGGGTCCAGAAACTCTGGCTCTCCATGTTGCCCAGTCCCATCCGTCAGATCAGCGTAAAAATTCAAATCCATTTTCTAACAGCGCCAAGTGCGACATTCAATCAACACAAACGATGATATTGGGTAAAACCTACGAATAGACTAAACCTGTAACAACCACTGTTTTATTATAAACAGCACACGCCAAAACCAAGGTGTTACACATAACAAATGTGGAATATTTAGATAACGGTATAAAACTAACCAGTAGTTAACTATGCTTATATGGCCAAATAATGCTTGTGCTACGTGCCAGCATCAGTCATACCCAAAATAACCAGCCCGTCTGGCTGACTAGCGTGGCCCCACTATGCTGACGCAAGCCTGCAGTACTGTACCATGCTAGCCCTGCCTATCGGATTAGAATCACAGCTTCAATGCCACAACAAATAAACACAATACAGCATACTTAATCTCAGAAATGTAAATTAAAAGACAGCTAATGTCATGGATTATATAGTCTCACAAATACGTGTCTTTGTCCATGTCAGCTGGTCACATCTTTCTCTCAGCAGCTCTGTTATCGATTCCAAGGCTGCTCAATGGAACCAGAGCAGTCAGTCCATAGAGCAGCCAGTGGATTGGATCAACATATTCGGGGGCGGGTTCAGTTTCTGGATTATAGTGTCTGGGATTGTAGAATATTTCTTCCATGTACGTTTATTTAGTTAAAGGTCTTATTTTGTAGAAAAGTAAAATTATATTTACTTCTCTAAATGCACATGTGAGCAAACCCATATTTAGTTCAAATCAACAAATATTTGCTCTCGTCGAACATGGATTTCAACTCCCCTAAGATTTTTTCAAAATGGTTGAACCCAACGGCCTAGTAAATCAAGAGAAATGATATAATTTAACTATTTATTATCTGGACAAAATATATAAATGTAACAACAAACACGTACTAACTCACTTTCACATGTTTAAAAAACATAGCAGCTGCCTTCAAGACCGTTGTCAAGAGACTGAATAAGCATTGATAGGATGACTGTTTGCCATCTTTCTGAGATAAACTGTCTCGAACAGACCATTTGGCACCAGTAGGTATGATCTGATCTCAGTCTGTAGGACCCACTAAAACAACCTCACGAATGTACCAATCGATAGAAAGGGTTCGTTAACGACGCGATGTATGCATATTGTCAACTTTTTACGCGTGGTGTTTTCATTGTGCTTGAATGTTAAGAACAGGTTCTGGACACTTTGCATGGGCGATTCAACTATGGTCCATGGTTGGATAAGCCACCTACATACAATGTAATTCCCGATTGAGATACTGTCTACTCTTCTTCTTACCTCCATTCTCACCCCGAAATCTGTTCTGTCCCACTTTTCTTAACTTCGACCGTGCTGATTTTCGTTAAAATCACAACATGGCACCGGCTTCCGGGTTCCTTAACAAGGAAAAGTGACGTCACATCCAGAGAGCGTTGACGCTGCGCTTTGGATTTGTAAATAGACAGATATAGTCTGTGATTTCTACCACTGGTTGTAAGAGGCACTGTCGAGCCTAAAATGTTCCATGAATACTCTGTGCTGTATGTAAGGTCTGATATGACCCATGTTATCAAACCACTTGCATTAAAACTTGGGGAGTTTCACAGTTGAGGTGTGTTAGAGAATGCTACTACATTATACACAGACAATATGACACACATCCAACCCACAATGGGAGTGGGTTATTTTAGTTAATACCTCAAGTCCAAGACTACATCTGTAAATAACACATACCAATCGATTATTATAAAATTGTCAGAAAATAAACAATGTGATTTCTTTTAAAACTGGTTTTATTGTCAGAAAACCTTACATTTTTTCTTTATTTTTATATTAATGTATTTAAAAAATGATAAAACTTGGGATTTCTCTTTGTTTTTATGTACAAGCAAAAAACTGGAGGAAAAACAGTAGAACAGAATCTATCCTTGCACAATAAAGTAAACACATTGAGACAATCAGAGACAAACATTTTGTGGAATAAAATAGCTCCAGGACTTTATCCCAAATGGCAATGCATTCCGTTATCTGGTGCACTAGGCAGGTACGAGATGCCATTTTGGACAAAGGCCACATTGCACTAATGTTACAGGAGTCAGGCGACACACAGAAATTACATTAGAGCAGGTCAATGTGCAATTCGATAGCCAAAGGAGGCAAACTCATAGAATTAAAAAAAATTACATTATACCTTTCGAATGTAAGGCCAATGGCACACCCAAACATTGTATATAACATATGCATTCAGTCTCACACTACCATCCAATCGCTCCTTTCCACTGCAGGTGCAACGCAATGGTGTCATTACAACCACGATCCAACATGTAACAACAAACCCATCTCTCTAATACTGCCACCGAAAAACACTGTTAGTCTTTTCAATCTACTGTAAGTAATTTCTCGTATCCTTTTATTCCTTGTAAACCGTTTTCAAATAAGTTTCCCCAGAATTATATTGAATACAGTAGGGGGGGCTGCTTGTTTTAAATGTTGATTTAAGAGCCTTAATTTGGTGAAGCCTTTATCCACACACAACCTAGTAAAGTATCATCTGCCAACACATCTGTCTTGCAGTCAAACCTAATACAGTAGAGTATTGTAATAATTTTCTAACAACCCAAATCTAAAACTACAGCCTACTGTCATTGTCTTTAGCCAACTTTGTTGCTTCAAATACCATTTAAAATCTTTTGCTTTCATATTTCCGGACTACTGTTTAGACATGTTTTGCAAATGTTGGCACACATTTATTATTACCAGATAAACTTAATCAAGAGCATCTCTACTATGTGAATTGATTTGAAATAGTATGCAAAACCATGTCTTATTCTGAATTGTCCAGTTGACAAACTGATGAGGTACACTGAAAACTCATACCCTACAAACCACTTCACATCCGGGGCTGGTTTATCAGAAGTCACATACCTGGATTTCACTCATACAAAAGTATTATATGCATAGAAATCTAAAGAAAAGAATGTACATTCACTGGCTGGAATAGGCACTCCTGTTCTATCTTTATGCATTTAAATTGACAAGCAAAATCCAAGTAGCTAGCTATAGAAAACTTGACCCCAGTTCTGATTTCTAACACTCCACAGCATTATACTACATAGGATGCACAGCTTCACTTAAAATAGCATGCTAGACAAATGTGGAATTTGGAACAGAGCCTATTATAGTCTACCAAAACTCAACCCTGAGTAACTTGCATAGAACACACACTATTCTGGGGAGTACGTTTCTAGGTGATATATTTTCTACAATTTAGATGCTGTAGACTTTTTTCAAGTCTATTTAGATGTTCTAGAATTATATGATCTGTTGACTAGGTAGTGATAACCTATTGGTCCCCTGTACCACACTAGCTCATACTACACTTTGAATCCCAAATGGTGCCATATTCCCTTGTTTATGTTATACATAAACACTGGTCCGCAATTCAACTGATATATTATTATGCACATGACATTTTAGATGAGTTACTGGCCCTTATTATTGGCTATAACTAGAAGGACTCAGATTCTTTTTGACGTGGTTGCTTAACATGAATCTCATGTACACAGAAGACAAACTCACACACACAAGCACGCGCGCACAAGCTCATATGCAACAAGTGACATACATACACATTGAAACACACACGTTATGGGCATTCTTGCAAACTGTTCACTTGAGGTGTCGGTTTTTGTAGCTTGTCTTTAGTGAAATGGACACCTAAGGAATAATGAATGACAGCCGGATGGGGAGGAGTCAATTCAAGCTGTGCTGTCTGAAACATGGGGCAAAAACCCCAGAGATAAATTGCCCCACCTCCTTGCATTATCGTTCACTCAATTGGCTACTCTGGCACAGGAGGCTTGTGTCAATCAGGAGTATATGGTGATGACTTCACTTCCTCCTCCCCTGACCAATAGGACACGTTCTAACCCCTCTGTTAGAACTTCCAAAAATTCCATATCTGACCAGCAGTTAAGGACAGGACCCTGTTTGAAAGTCTGAAAGTTCTCAGTGACAAGCATCAAAATATCCACCACTGTATCTATTACAACTATGACAGAGAACACAGCTAATATGGGCTCATTTGAATTCATTTAGCTCAAGAGGTGAAAGATGCATGGACTGTAATGGAGTTGAGTCCAACCCTGGTGCACTGGAAGTGAGATACAGGAAGTGAAGGACAGCAAAAACCAGTAGTAGTACTGAAAGGATACAGTTCTCATCTCCGGCTTGATTCCGCGGTGGCCCCGGCATGTTAAGCAGGACCAGCCGGGCCTCGTGGGATTTGTTGACAATGACCTCGTTGAGCTTCACGGCCGTGTGCATTCGCCTCACGTTGGAGTGGTCCCTTAGAAAAGCACAATGAATACGACGATTAACGTGTTAAATAGTGTTTATCATCAACATTTAAGATCTGTTTCCATGTTCCTGTATCACTGTGTAAGTAGGACTCACGGCCTGATACTGAGCATGTCTCTGAAGCCCTCTGGCGTACTGCAGCCTGAGTGTGTAGTCCTATACTGCATGGTTTTCTCTTTAGTCCAGGTCATGTGGACTCGTCTGTTCTCCGAGGCAGACATCCCTCCATCCCTCCCTCCCCCTAGAGGGAACAGATAATAGGTGACTATATATATACACATGTTCAAGAGACACATTGCTGGACAAAGGTATAATTATACATTAACAGTAACACTAACTCTATTTAGGGCCCAGGTCAAAAGTAGCGCTGTATATTTTTGCCCTGGTCAAAAGTAGTGGTGTATATTTTAGCCCTGGTCAGAAGTACTGCTCTATATTTTTACCCAGGTCAAAAGTAGCGCTGTATATTTTTACCCAGGTCAAAAGTAGCGCTGTATATTTTTACCCAGGTCAAAAGTAGCACGGTATATTTTTACCCTGGTCAAAAGTACTGCTCTACATTTTTACCCTTGTTAAAAGTACTGCTCTACATTTTTACCCTTGTTAAAAGTAGTGCTCTATATTTTTGCCCTACTCTGTATCGATGTAATTTAGGACTGAGATGTGTTTAAGTCCTGCCTACCTCCTCCTCCCCCTTTCTCCCCCATGGCTCCGCCTCCATCCGTATCCTCATCATCATCTGAGCCGATGCTGGTCAGCCGAAGCATAGAGTTACGGTCCTTTACCAACTGGGCCTAAGGGACAGACACACAAGCAGACACACGCACTCATACATGCAGGCAGGCAAATGTACACAAATACAGAAGGCTACACTGTGTGTCCTCACTTCTTTAACCTTCCATATTTACATACACCTTCACCAGATTTTTGGGTTCATGTTTGTCTCTCTGAATCACCTTTCTCTACTGGCCTCTTTGCTGTGCCCGTCTCCCTCCCTCTCCCTCCGCGCCCGTCTCCCTCCCTCTCGCCCTCTGCGCCCGTCTCCCTCTCTCCCTCTCTCCCTCTGCGCCCGTCTC
>JACXGM010014265.1:0-14809 GCA_016801145.1 Umbra pygmaea
CTGAAGTACATCTAGCACCCTTCATGTTAAACAGGTGCGACTAATTACCTTGATGATCATCTCTACTTAAATGCATGTATCCTACTAACAAATCACTACCATTCTGTTCTGACGAAGGTTTTATGACCGAAAGCTCAAAATAAATACACTTTGGCATTGATTTTTGAGTGTGCGGAGACTATTTTTCACAATTTACTACACCTATCTCTTGCACCTCTACTGAGCGACAGGTGTGCAACCTCGTCTTCACCTATGAGTCGCTATGCTACCAGGAGAAATAGTTGATGCATTATCTGCCAAACAAAACCTAACAGCAAAACGTGATGTAAATTTTGTCCATAAGAGATTTGGGGATTTACTTCAAATAAGGTCTGTGTTGGTGTTAGCCTTACCCAACCTCTGTGTTTTGCTTGTCGTTTAACTCTCGTGGGGACAAAGTGACATTTGTCAACATATTCACATAGATTTGGTGGGTCTGCGTGGCATAGTGGGCTAAGTCGCTGCATTGCAGGAAAGTCTACATCATGATAGTCAGTGGTTCGAGCCTGACTATGGGTTCTCCGACTTTCCCGGGACCTCCAGCACAAGTAGGGATGTAACTGTTTCAAGGTTTCATGGTTTACTGCTGTTTTAAAACAGACAGTTTTCATACCATGGCCATTTTCTAATTCAAGTTATTGCATTGATATAAAGTCAGGATTATTCCTGAATTGGAAAAGGGAATTAACATTCCCATTGTAAATATCAGTTCAATTAAGAATCATATAAACAGAATCATATAAACTTCAGGCGATAAAAAAAAGATTTTTTTTAAACCTCAGTGGCAGTGTGCTTTACACTGACTTGTGGAAAAGTTTGCATTCAATGACAGTGCCACATTTATAGTCTTTGAGCTATTCAGTACAACCAATTTCATGAGATTTCATGGCTGTGCGCTTGATGTTATGACCCTGTGAGCAAAAGTGTGGCTAAAACACCTGGGGCCTCATTTATAAACGTGTATAAACGTAACGTACGCACAAAAGAAGATGGACGCCGCTCTCTATGCAAGAATTGGGATTTATAAAAAGCCAACTTGACGGGAAAATGTATGAAAAAATGGAAGAAACACGTGAAACTGCCTGAAACCGCAGACCGTTGTGTAAACGTAATGGAAATACTGCTTCTCATTAACAATATGAAGATTTCACAAAGCCATTCTTACAATTTACAGCTTGTGGTGAAAAAAATAAAATAAAAAGATTGCAACATAAATGCTAATGAAGACATATTTGCAAAGTACACTCAAATATGTTCTGTAATTATATTGGCATGTTATGTAATTCATCCTCATAAATAATAGGGTAAACAGAACAAAATCATGTTTAAAACTGATATTCTTGTCAATGTCTCAGTCTGGCGGAGAACGCATCTTCAGACAGTAAGAAGACTTTCCAGAGGGAATTGGCTGACAGGTCAGGGATATCACAGCCAACCCTTAGTCGGGTTATGCCAGACGTGTTAGTAGGTATAATAGGGTTATCACATAATTACATGAAGTTTCTGTACGCGGCGGGTGAACAGGCAAAACAAAAAAGCACAATTTGCAGCTTTGTCCAGTTTCCCAATTGTAATCGGTGCTATTGACTGCACTCATGTTGCCATAAGGGCACCGAATGAGAATGAAAATGCTTTCATTAATCAAAAGCATTTTCATTCCATCAATGTCCAAATAATTTGTGATGCAGACATGTTGCTCACTAATGTAACTAATGTTCCCCACCCGTGGCAGACACTTTTGCGATGAAGCGCTAGCTAGATGCTTTTTGGCATCGACTTTGATATCTGACTACTTTTTTTCTGCCAGGATCTGACATTCTGAAGCTGCGGCATTCATTCACAGCGTCTGCAACCTTTTGCCACTCAACCACATTTTTGGCATTATTAATTATTAACTCTGTGCACTCCAAACCACATTTACCTCCTCTTTTCCACCTCGCCAACAATAATTTCTACTTCACACTGAGTGAAGTCTCTTTTTTTGGTTTTCCTCTCTGTGTTTGCCATGATTTCTCAATAAATTATTATTAATTTGGCGGTGTTTCACTGACTTTTTATGGCCAACTATGGGTGTGACATGAAGCCGCAAAAGCTTCGCCACGTATTATAGTTGGTTGTGATTTATAAAGGGAAAACGGCGTAGGATGAGCGTGCGCGCGGTTTTATAAATCTGAATATTTCTATGCGTACGCAAGTCCTATGTTTCGTCCGAATGCCAGTTCTGACGCGAATCCACTGCAAAGTTTTATAAATGAGGCCCCTGAACTTAAAGCTGGAGTGCGCAACGTTTACCTTCCGATTCTGTCAGTGAGAGTAATTACACAAACACTGTCGACGCGAGTTTATGACATATGCCTATTCATAGATCACTTTCTCTTTTAGACTGTAGTCCTTTGTCTGAACGCCGACTTCTTTATTTGGAGCATCAGAACCTCTTCTTAGACGCTTCTTGGTTTTTTTTGCAGTAGGCTCCGTCATACTCCTAGTTGCTGTAACGTTAGCCCCTCCTTCCTTCGCAACGGTTGCTCCCCTCTTCAGCTCTGGTAAACCAATCATTGCTGGTTGATTTAAAACACATCACTGCTGATGTGCCAGCACAGGAATGTCGCCACAGACATCAGATATAAAAACTTTGTATACTGCCAAATACAGAGAAATTCAATGTAAGAGACTTTGATTTATATGTAAATGTCCCGCACACTAGCTTTAATAATTAGTAGAAGGGGTGTCCACATACCTTTGGCCATATAGTGTATGTCTCTGTGTGTACAAATATATTTTATACATTATTTTTATTTTTGTATAATACTGTGATACCTTAATACCATGATATTTTCTGTGACAGTTATCATACTATCATTTTGTGACATTTACACCCCTAAGCACGAGGCAGCACAAATTGGCATAGCGCTGCCCAGGATTTGGGATAGATATGTCGGATAATCTACCTTGTCACGTCGCTCTCCAGTGACTCCTTGTGTGTAGATTGGGTGCCTGTAAATTCAATCACGGTAGTATACAGGTAGTTTCTGAGCATAATAATCCCATACATGATCTGACTAAAGGCTGTGTTGAATGAACAGTGTGAAAAGAAAATCCTTACAGAAAAAGGCTTTAAGGGGATGTAATCTTTTAATAAGAACTGGACTTTCTTTATATAAGATCTGTAGCCATGTCAAAGAGGACAATGGCATCGGGCTCACCCTATCTATATGTTTAGCACACAAAAGACTGTGCAGTATGTAAAGAAACTTCTCTGGAATCAGCCATGTCTGCTTTAATGGGTGTGGTGATTAGCAAATGCTAATTAACAAGGACAGTCTTTGTTCAAAGCAGACCTACTATATCTGAGTCAGCATAATTGAACTATGGGTAAGAGTATTTACAGGCGACGGGCTCTGATGTCTCCATACTGAAGAGTCAGTCAGGGAGTAGAAACATGGGGAACACCCATAGATACGCTACAGGAAAAAGAGGCGAGCCCAAATTTTGTCACCACCCAACAAGCCTAATCTAAACACTACAGAACGATTGTGTCCCATTTCCGTTCTTTCAGCAACGCTATATTATGCAAGCAACACGAACGCAGATTTTGTTTTTCAAAATAATTGCGCTCATTCCAATGCATTAAATACTCATTGTAAATTTGTTTTTAGTAGCTAGTGAATTGTAGTCAAATCAAATTTTATTGTGTGTTTGTCACAGATGTCGTTGTGGTGTTGGAGAGATTGGAGACCAGATGCGGGAGGAGTGTTCAAGTTGTTTACTGAACGATATACGTAAAGCCATGAATACAGGAAAACGCTGCAACACAATGCGATAAAGGAACTGCACAACGGATATATGTATTACTGTGCTCTTACCGTGGCACAGACATGATATAACATACAGAGCGTACGCCTGGTTTGACTACACACATTCCATTATGTACGACACATTAACGAAGTGAAGACTTAATAAATAATGGAACTTACAATGAATTACAACGTACTGACACCTGACACCTGACAAATACTCTCCTGACAGGGAACAGGTCCACAATAACATGCGCCGAACCTCCGGAACGCTGGGATTAAATAGGCATCTTGATTACTCATTACGCACCGGTGTGGATGGTTAGCTAGTGCACCATATGCGCAATGAGTAACCAAGTGCCTACCGCTCCTCAGCGCCCAGAGGTCGATGCCTAACAAAAACACATACACAGTCATACTACATACATAAAACACATAGACCATCATAGTAGCTCAAATGCCACGACAGCCCTGACAGTCCTGGCCATTGTGACAGTGTTTAAGAAACTATTAAAATAGTTAGATAGGAAAAATGTTTAAATATGTTTTTAACAACAATTGTAAAAGATATGCTGTACACTAAATTTGATTAAATATATTGTCTCATAAACACTAAACTATCGCTTGCGCCAAAACATGTGCAATTGATAAAATGTTCACTAGGCTGTGTTTAATCCAAATATAGTCTCAAATCCTCAGGCACTTGAGGCAGTATAGCCAGCAACACAAAAACAGGGACCGACATCACTCTCCCATTTAACTCACTGTAGGCCATATTTGCATATGAAGATTTCTCTATAAAAACTAAACTATTGCTCGTGCCAAAACATGTGCTATGGGAAAATGTTCATATGGATGTGTTTAATTCAAATATAGTCTCAAATCCTCATTCACTTGAGGCGGTATAGCCAGCAACACAAAACAGGGACGTCACTCTCCCATTCAACTCACTGTAGGCCATAACTACATATGTAGATTGCTCTATAAAAACTAAACTATCGCTTGTGCCGAAACATGTGCTATGAATAAATGTTCATAGTATCTCCATTAAATACTTTCATTGCTGCTTGTAGCAGTACAATGGACCTATCACTATTCATTTGTATGGGTATTGTGTTGCTGCCACACACATCCCGTTATTTCTCCTGTATTGCATTTATTAACTGTTCTATAGCTCTGTGTGTGCTCCTCACTAATCAAATGCTACTGGACCTGAAACATGGGGTGAAGTTACTACAATCTCATAGTCTATTAAGGCTGCAAGCAGCATTTATTGGGGTTCAAGCATTTAAGGCCTTTAAGCACATAAGTCAATTTACTAAGGAAATATATGGTTTATAGTGCCACCTATGAGATCTCTATACAATTAGGATTTATAGGCTTTTGAGTGTATTTTGCTATACCCATTTTCTAAATGATCATGTTATAGCTACCCAAAGGTTAAAGGTAAACTTTTTAAATAATACTAATTGATCTAGAAAGTCCAGAGAAATGTACTGCACTGGTTTGGTTCCGATCGGGTAAAAAACCTAGGACTAGTTCGTAAAAGTAGGTTTTTAACATATTCGCAAATATTTAATGAATGGTTTGATTGACAGCAGTGATTCTTAAGGCATATTTGTTCAGTATGAGGAGATCCTCATAGACATACATGGCACCTTGGACCAAGACACTAGCTGTTTCTCAAAGTCAAGGAAGGATCCTCTAAAGCCAGAATTTTGAGGATGCTACGTCATCGAAGTCAGTCGAAGGATGGTTACAATGTCAAAGATCCTCCGAATTTCAATCAAGGACTGAGTCCTTCATTCTGAAAATTTGCCATAGACTGTGAAGGATGCATATGTGTATTCTCCACGCTCCCAAATCACTCACAATCCTATGCGCGCGGCTTTGCCGGCTCGTTAAAAAAAAATTAATGGCGGACGATTAGTGGAGTCAGAGCGATTAAGGGGCAATATGCTTTCAAATATAAGTATCTTTAATGTTTAACATTACTGTACATTTGTTAAAACGGTAGTACGTATAAGTAAATTTTAACGTTTAAATGCCAGTACAAATTGCTACTGTCCAATGTTGAATTTGCAGCGGCAAAGGCAGACCTTTTCACTGATGTAATGACGCAATGACGTGCACTTGCTAGCCTGTTCCATTTACGTGTTCTACGGATGCTAAGTGAGCCTCGCCTAGTCTCTGAAGGACCTGACTTGGCCAGTCCTTCCAAGGAAGGATCCTTGACTTTGAGAAACATCTACTGCTAACCAATTTTCAAGTCAATCAGACTAACGGTCAGGTAGTCATAGCCCTTTTGGTTTTTTTATTGTTATAGTGCCACCTAGTGGTCAATCGTCACAATTATCTTACTGTGAACTCAGATTGAACTCCTACATATTTTTGCTGTGTTTGGTGAAGATTTCTCGAGTTATAGCCATTTGAGTAAAATAGGCTCCTCCCACAACTTTCATTTTGCACCCCTTAGCAACCGTGAATTGAAATGTAATTTTTTTATAATTATTGATATTCAGACTCCATAGAACATTTCTGCACTGGTTTGGTTCCGATCGGGCTAAAAACCTAGGACTAGTTTGCAAAAGGATATATATGTTTCGTTTGTCAGGAGCTCAGCTTTCCAATGATGAGACAATTGAGTCTACAACAAATGGTCTAGGAGTTATGAGCATGTTCACGCTATTGGTTGCTGTAGCGCCACCTATAGGCCAATCGGGGTCATACTCTCTCAACCTCTCCTTAATTTTTGTACTACCATCTGGCTAAGTTTCAAGTCCCTAGAACCTACGGTTTGGTCTGCACAACTCGTTTTATGGCAGAATAATAATTAATCAAACAATTTCAATAGGGTTTCTGCACTACACGCTTGAACCCTTAAACATTATTTTCTTATTGATTTTAGTTCAAGTTCAAGTTCATTTTATTTATATAGCACGCGTCGTTTACAACAGCCACTAGGCTGACCAAAGTGCTTTACAGAACTGTTGAATCTAAAAAGGGAAAGTAATAAAAACACACAATAACACTAATAAAATAATAAAAGCAGTGTAAGACATAGGCTAAAAACAGAAAGGTAAGGAAATGCCAGAGATTGAGGTTAATATGCTAGTGTGAACAGGTGGGTTTATAATAGGGACTTGAAGACAAACAATGTAGGGGCCGTTCTAATCTGTAGGGGCAAGGAGGTCCAGAGTTGAGGCCCTGCTACTGCAAAAGCACACTCACCTGTCACCTCTATGCTTAAGTTTAGCGTGAGGGACTACCAACAAAGCCTGATCCATAGACCTTAAGCTTCGAGACGGAGTGTGGATAAAGCAGTTCGGAGAGGTAGACCGGGGCTAAGTTATTTAGAGATTTAAAAACGAGGAGTAGAATTTTAAAATCTATTCTCTGTCGAATTGGCAGCCAGTGTAAAGATTTGAGGATCGGTGAGATATGGTCATATTTCCGACATTTATGGATCAATCTGGCCGCTGCATTTTGTACTAATTGGAGACGGGCAATTTGGGCACTTGATATACCAACCACAATATAAAGAATTGCAGTAATCTAGCCGACATGTAATAAATGCTTGAACAGCCATTTCTAAAGTTTTTGAATCGAGAAAGCCTCTAATTTTGGATAGTAATCGAAGTTGGAAGAAACTAGAGCGATTACAGATGAAATGTGTTTATCAAATTTTCGGGACTGGTCAACAAGAACACCCAAGTTCCATACTCCAGTGGATTTAAAAGCTGATAAGCTCTCTAGCTCAAGGTTTAGGTGCTGGGAATTTTCATTTTGGCCAAAAACAATAACCTCAGTCTTCTCCTCATTTAGAAGGAAAAAATTTGGGGCCAGCCATGCCTTGACCTCTTCTAAGCATAGCAGAAGAGAGTCTAGCGCTGCACGGTTGTTTCTCTTAATGGGGATGTAAATTTGGGTGTCGTCCACATAAAAATTTAAAGAAACACCATGCTTTCTTAGGATGGTGCCCAGAGGTAGCATGTAAAGAGAAAATAAGGAAGGGGCCAAGATGGAGCCCTGCGAGAGCTTACAGGTGAGGGGTGTCATAGAGCTGGAGAAGTCTCCCATCTTTACCGAAAACTTTCTGTCAGACAGGTATGACTGAAACCATGTCAGAACCAATGCCCTTAGACCCACCCAGGACTCTAGTCTAGCTAGAAGAGTAGGGTGGTCAATGGTATCGAATGCTGCCGAGAGATCTGAGAGAACAAGAACAACGGTGTCTCCGGAATCAGTAGCGAGATAAATATCATTTAGCACTCTCAGGAGGGCGGACTCAGTGCAGTGGGCAGACCTAAAACCGGATTGAAAAACCTCAACATTACTATTATTTAACAAATATTTTTGGAGTCGATCCAACACAATTTTCTCTAGTAGTTTGGAGATGAAAGGTAAAAACAGAAATAGATTGAACAATTTTTAAAACAGAGGGGTCTAGTGAAGGCTTCTTAAGCAGAGGTGTGACCGTGGCCACTTTAAGATTGGCAGGAACAGAGACAGTTTTAAGACTCTTGTTGATAAAAGATACCATACCTGGCCCAACTGATTCAATGATAAGTTTTAAATATCTCGGGTGGATAATATCAATAGGACAGAATGATGGTTTAAGCTTGATATTCAAGTCCTTTAGTGACTTGAGGTTGATAGGATCAAAAACCTCCCAAGAGCCAACAACAGGTGACGAGATCGGAGGGACAGATGAATTAGGACAGACACTAAGTCGTAATTTAGTGATTTTGTTATTAAAAAATCTAAGGTCTTAAGTCTTCAGATAGAGCTTCAGAGGCAGCAGACAGTGTTTTAACAGAAGGGTTTAAAACAGATTGAATGACGGAAAACAGGACCTTAGGGTTGGAGTGGTTAGATTCAATTAAATTAGAAAAATAAGCTGCTTTCGCAGATTTTGCAGCATTCTGGTAAGCAGTGAGAGAGTCTTTAAACATGTGGAGAGAGACCTGTCCCGTTTCCATTTGCCTTCAGCCTTTCTACAGGTTTGTCTATGGTGATGGAATATCAGAGTTTTGCCACACTTCAGATTTCGGTCTATGCTTGAAAGGTCTTAGGGGAGCAGTTACATTTACAACCTTGAGCCAAGCAGAGCTTAAATGGCTGAGATGTTGATCCACATCCAGATCAGGTAGTGGTTGGTCCAGGTTCAAATGTGAGCAAAGTTCAGTAAAGCACAGATCAAAATGAGTGCTAAACTGTGGGGGGTAAAACCACGACAATGTAATAGGCACAGTAAATGAGCTGGGAGAGCTCTGGGAGGGACAGGGAAAATAAAATCGGTTTATGATCGGAAAACCGGGAGTCTGAATAAACAATGTCGGTGACATCGATTCCATAAGATAATACGAGGTCTAATGTGTAGCCCTGGATATGAGTAGAGTTTTTAATCCACTCAGATAGATTAAAAGCAGCTAATAAATTAATAAACTCCTGGGCCAAGGGATTTGAGTGGCAACACGTGAATATTAAAATCACCCACCAATAAAAAGCGGTCATAGTCTGTGGCAATATTGCCAATAAACTCGGTAAAATGC
Source organism: Umbra pygmaea (assembly GCA_016801145.1). Classification (NCBI taxonomy): domain Eukaryota; kingdom Metazoa; phylum Chordata; class Actinopteri; order Esociformes; family Umbridae; genus Umbra; species Umbra pygmaea. The sequence continues at coordinate 9,389 of JACXGM010014265.1, forward strand.
GGAATAAAATCCTTAGTAGAGTGAGGAGGGCGATAGATCACCGCTAGCCAAACGGGATTGTTCCAATCAAGGTGGAGGAGTTGAGCTTCAAAGCTGGAAAAATGCGCTATATGGACAAGTTGGCAACGTGAAGAGAGAGAGTGTAATGATTAGCAATACACAGTGTTCTCAATATACAATCTTGTTTAATGTAATGAGGTAGAATGTAAACGGAATGAGAGAAGGCCAGCAATCCACAGAATCCAATAGAAGGATAGGTAAACAGGCACAGTTCCAATTTCCAGGGACGAGGTTTTCCAGTCAATGCACAAATCAGTGAGTCAGTTCAGGCAAGGTTGATACACTGGTACAACAGAGAAAGGCAAAGGTACAAGACGGATTCCAAGGGCAGGTCAATGTTCAGAAGAATAATTCAGGCGTTACCAGATATCCAGAAAGAGAGTATAAACGGGCTCAGTAATGGCAGTGTAAACTTTCAATACCTCACAATGATTAGAGGTTTCCGAGTGATATATATGTTGAGGCAGGGAGTGCAGGTGTTTAGAATTCAGGTGATTGTGATCTGATGACTGGGGTGCGTTCATGGAGAGCAGGTGCTTGTGTGTTACCGAGTTGGGAATGGTTGTCAATCAACGTGACTGAGTCCGTCACAGAGGCCCCCCTCCGACGCGCGGCACCTGACGCCCCCAGAAGACCGTGACACGGGCCGTCCCCGCAGACGAGGGGCAGGAAATGTGGGATGTTTGAAGTGAAAGGAAGCCACCAGGTCCGGATCCAACATATCCGAAGCCGGGACCCAGGACCGCTCCTCCAGTCCGTAACCCTCCCAGTCCACCAGGTACTGGAGAGATCCCTGGCGGCGTCTGGAAGCCAACAGGTTGTTCATTGTGTAAGCCGGTTCACCTCCAAGATCCATCGGATGTTTTCGATTGTGCGCATGTAGGGCAGGATAAAACGTAATCCCTAACATCGTCTTGAAGTGATGCCCACCAGTATCGTTGTGACACGAGTTGTCTGGTGCGGGTGATACTGGGATGTCCCATACTGAGAGAAGTGTGGCACCACTGAAGTAGCTGAGGACGGATGTTGGCAGGTAACATAGGTCTTCCCTGGTGGTGTCTCAGGAGGGGCATTGTCTGTAAGAAGGGCATCAGTTATCTGATCATCTATTTCCCATCGAATGGGTCTTCCCATACAAGCAGCCGGCAAGATGGGTTCTGGTTCTGCAGAGCTGGTCACCGCTTCGAATTGTCGTGAGAGGGAGTCGGCTTTCACATTCTTTTCTCCTGGAATATAAGAAACCGTAAAGTGAAAACGTGTAAAGAATAAAGACCAGCGTGCTTGATGGGCATTGAGCCTTTTGGCATGTTTAAGATACTCTATATTACGGTGGTCGGTAAGCACCAAAAAGGGATGACGTGCTCTCTCTAGCCAGTGGTGCCATTCCTCTAAGGCTAACTTAATAGCTAGGAGTTCTCTGTTACCAACGTCATAATTCCTTTCTGAAGGAGAAAGTTTCTTGGAGTAGAAAGCACAGGGGTGATTTTTTCCATCCGAGACATCTGGCTGAGACAAAACTGCCCCTACCCCTACTGCAGAGGCATCCACCTCCACTGTGAATGGTAGTGCGGGGTTGGGTTGCTGCAACACCGGAGCCGTAGTGAACCAATGGGTTAGCTCTTGGAAAGGCTTCTTGGTTTCAGCCCTCCAAGTGAAATTAGATTTCTTTTGATTGACTAGGGCATGTACGGGAGCAGCGACAGTGCTGAAGTTCTTTATGAACCTCCTTTAAAACTTGGCGAATCCTAGGAACCATTGGAGATCCTTTCCGGTCCTTGGCAACGGCCAATTACGCACATTGTCCAGATTCTTTTCATCCATCCGTACTCCTCCAGGAGTCAGAATGAATCCCAGAAATGACACTGGGCTGATATGAAACTCACTCTTTTCTGCCTTTATATATATAAATGATGGTCATGAAGCCTTTGGAGTACTTGTTTATCGTGGGCTACATGTGCTTCCAAAGAGGATGAATAAATCTAAATATCGTCGATGTAGACCACTACAAAATGATCCAGCATATCATGGAAGATAGCGTTCATAAATTACTGGAAGACGGCTTGGGGATTGGTTAAGCCATAGGGCATGACAAGATACTCATAATGGCCTTTGTGTGTGATGAAGGCCGTCTTCCATTCGTCGCCTTTCCTTATTCTTACTAAATTGTAGGCGCTACGTAGGTCAAGTTTTGTATAGATATCGGCCTGTCCGATTTGCTCTAAGGTGGAGGCAATGAGCGGTAAAGGGTAGCGATGTTTCCTCGGTAGTCCTCGGTAGTCAATGCAGGGTCGGAGCCCTCCATCCTTTTTCCCCATAAAGAAGAAGCTGGTGATTTTGAGGGTCTGATTAAGCCTTGTTGGAGCGACTCGTCAATATAGTTATTTACTGTCTCCTTTTCTGGTAGAGATAACGGTTAAATTCGTCCCTTAGGAAATGTTGCATTAGGTTCCACTTCTATTGCACAATCCCAAGGTCGGTGCGGTGGTAACACTGTGGCTTTTCCTTTGAGAACACCGATGCGTATTGTTGGTATTCCTTGGGTATGTATGTGACTGGTTTGGCGTCGCACTCTTCTACGGATGTTGCTCTACAAGGCACGGCCAGGCATTTGGTTTGACAGGTTTTTTCCCCAGGCAAGCAATTCCCCCTGGGTCCAGGAAAATGTAGGGTTGTGGAGACACAGCCAGGGATATCCTAAAATAACCTGGTCCTGGGATGAGGACAGAACAAGGAACTGTATTGCAAAACTCTTGATGTGCAAAACTGATAGAGACAGAATCTTCCATTCAGGCTACATATGAGGAAGTTGCTCGATTGCGGCAGCCATGTTACGCCTCCATCTTTAAAATACATTAACCAAAGAGGGACATACCTAGAAATTCAAGCTCTGCCTTTCGTGCATTTACACTCAGTGGCACCATGACGAATGCCAGCGGGAGATTACTCATGACTGCCGGCAGACTTGAAAGCCTGTTGAAGATCGAGGATCACGCCTATTCTCGAAGACAGGTAATGGCAGCACTGGCCCTAGCTATACAGTAGGCAAGAACCGTTCGCCTGTTTCAAAATAATTTGTAATTCATTACAATAATCATTGCTTATTCATTGCATAGATAGTGTCCATGCTCATGTGTTGCTAAAATTAGGCTGTTGTTGGATAAAACAGACTGTAGTGAATATTTTTCAAATATAGTCGTGTTTTCACATATTCACATAACTGACAATATATTCAACCAAATTGTGTGTACAACATATTTGTTGCTGTTTTTGTGAAAACATGTTAAATTATTTAAAAAATTGCTATCACATGTGCTTATTGTTTCTTTACACACAATACAATTGCATATGGTTACAATTCACTAGCTAAATAATGAATTAACAAAGATTATTGCAATGAATTAAAACGAGCGCTATGTTTGAAAAAAAAAAATAATAATCTGAGTTTGTGTTGCTGGCATAATAGTGGGAGGAGCTTGAACGTAACATTTAGTTGGTTGTCATATACAATTTCACTGCTAGATGGGAGCAATTATTATACAATGTAGCTTTAAATTTTGAAAAAATAAGTTTTTATTGGGTTGTTTGTTCAATAAAATTTTACTTAAACCCTAACCGGCTATTTCCACCAACTGCGGAACAGCTGCGGATCCGCTCCGGAACGGCGGCGGAGTCAATAGGTTTCCATTAAAGTCAATGTTTGTATTTTCACTGACTGCGGAACGGCTGCGTTCCGACTCCATCCCAGCTCCGGCGATCCGCAGCCCTGCAGAGCAGATACGTGATTCAGTACAGTATATATGCTGTTATATCGCTATCATACGTGAATTCACAAGGGTCCTCATATAGTCACTGTCAGCCGTTCCGCAACCAATACGGACCTGGTGGGTATTGAATGATGGCGGAGCACGGAGCCGACACGCAGCGGAGCCGATCTGTAGCCGTTCCGAAGTAGGTGGAAATCCCGGGTAACAGTTGGTGACTTAAAAAATTATACTGACTGTCATTTGCATCGACTATTTAGGAAAATCAGTGTAAAATACCATTTGTTTAATAATTTGGAATGCGGTGTATACCCTTCCGACAATGTCTGGGCATGTTCCTGATAAGAGACTGGATGGTGTCTGGGGGGATCTCCTCACAGACCTAGATCAGGGCATCTGTGAGCTCCTGGACAGCCTTGTTTGCACTACTTGGCGCTGTTGGATGCACTGATACATAACATCCCAGAGGTTCTCAATTGGATTCAGGTCTGGGGAACGTGAGGGGCAGTCAATTACCTCAATGCCTTTGTGATCCAGGAACTGTCTACACACTCTGGCCACATGAGGCCGGGCATTGTCCTGCACCAGGAGGAACCCAGGGGCCACTGCACCAGCGTAAGGTCTGGCGATGGGTCTGAGGATTTCACCCTGGTACCTAACAGCAGTCAGGGTACATGGAAGTCTGTACAACCGTCCAAGGATATGTCTCCCCAGACCATGAGTGACCCACCGCCAAAAATGTCATAATGGATGATGTTACAGGCATCATAGAAATTAACCACGCTGTCTCCAGACTCTTTCATGTCTGTCACATGTGTTCAGCGTGAACTTGATTATTATCTGTGAACAGGGCGCTAATGGCGGAACTGCCATATCAGATGTTATCTGGTGAATGCCAATCGAGCTGCGTGATGCTAGGCTATGAGCACAGGTCCTACTAGATTACGTTGGGCTCTCATGCCACCCATCATAGTTTGGTCAGAAACATGCACACCAGTAGCCTGCTCAAGGTCACATTGTAGGGGTCTGGTAGTTCTCTTCCTGTTCCTCCTCACACAAAGGAGCCGATACAGGTCCTGCTGCTGGGTTGATGCAATTCTACGGACCTGTACGGGTCTCCTTGTGTAACAGCCCGTCTCCTAGAATCTCCTCCATGATCTTGAGACACAACAAACCTTCTTGCAATGGCACGTAAGGATGTGCCATCCTGGAGAAGCTGGGCTACCTGTGAAACCTGAATGGGCTGCAGGCACTGCCTCATGCTACCAGTAGTAACAAGGACTCTAGCTAAATGCTAAACTAGAGAAGAATCAGTGATGAAGCATAATAAGGAGGGAGCAATTGTCTGTGGCCACGAACTGAAAAAAACATTCCCTTTTTGGGAGTTGTCTTTCTGTTGCCTCTACAGGGCACCTGTTGTCACATTCATTTGCACCAAAACAAGTGATTCACAATCGCTTATGCTTCAAAACTGGACAGATTGTTATCCCTGAAGTTTAAATAACTTGGTGTTATACTGTGATGATTGCGTGTTCCTCTAATTCATTTAAGTAGGGCATACAATATCTATGTTTCCAATTACCTCTTCACATCTATGCTT
>JACXGM010014266.1:0-22262 GCA_016801145.1 Umbra pygmaea
TAGCTCCACCCAGATGTAAAAATCGGAATATCAGATGTATTTCTATCTTAGTTCCGGAAACGTGATAACCAGAAAACGAAGCCAAAATCCGTTTTTCGTTTTTTTTGAAAAAACGGAAAAACGGAATAACAAACTGTTATCTCGTTCCTGCGTACTGTATTTAAACGAGACATGGAATTAACGACAGGTACACGGACCCACCTAGTGTGCGGCCGTTGCCCGCTTGTCAAACTGTGCAGCCTCTGCTCAACTCGTACAGCGGGCCGCAGCAGCCTCTTATTTCAATACAAACTCAGAAAGCACAAACGAAGTGCAGGTTACAACCATGTCTAGGATTTTCAGAAATATAGGGGGATCAGTGAGCGGCCCCTCCCCAAATGGCATAGCCCTGATGTAAAGCCATCGAACTCCTCTTTTTTTCAATGTCAGGTTTGGAAGTTTATCGGTAAAGTTAACAGACAGTGTGTGTGAGTAAGTCTAATGATGGAAAGCCAAAAATGAAAAGCGAAATGTGTTAATAATGTTTATCTAAATTCTAATTGCAGCAACCTGTTTGCCAACGTAGAATCACTAAATGTGTTCTACCTGCACGTGATTAATTTACCTCCAACAGCGCGTTCCGAAGTCTGTTCTTCTGAGTGCGTGCGACAGTAGAGACGGAGCAAATAATGTGATACAAATAACTTTTTTATAACGTCCATATTTGCTACTATATTAGCTAACTTCTGTGTCTGCTTAGAAATCGAAAGACTCTTCCAAAACAAAGCAGACTCTTGGAACTTAGTTTTCAAAACGGTAAGGAAAATAGTTGCTGATATTTAAGTCAGCTGTCTAGCTACAGTATCTAGCTTTACATTGCCAGTAGATGGCTAGCCAGCATGCAAGAGCTCTGGTTATGTACCGTACTGAAAAATAAGTGTATTTACTAGCTAAATGTGTAGCTGAAATATAGAGTAAAGCCTAACTCTCATAGTAGCTCACTTTATTTATTTAATAAGAGAATGAAAGAAGTGCAGTGCAAGACAAACACATGGTAAGCCCTCACTCATAATTATGATGATAAACTTTGCTTTGCAGAGAATAATGAGAAAAACAGGGATACAAAACAAAAGTGTGCTGAGACAGGCTGCAATACTGGAAGACCAAGAAAGGAGAGAGGTAGTGTATATTACATTAAAAAACCGTCATGCATATTTGTTCATCGTCCATAAGTGACCTTTCTGACAGGGCTGAGCTAGGCAGAAGCTATTGACACTGTAATACATGACATATAGCCTACTGGAGTAAAAGTAAAATCCCCTCAGAAATCTGTACTTTGGTAAAAGGCCTGTATTAAAATTTCTATCAATTATTAGGCTAATTGACCATTATTATAACATCATATTTAATGTAAGGCACTAGCTATCCTTTACCTATATAAAACTATTTGTTAAGCAAAACGCCAATGCAATGCTCAGGAATTTATTCAGTTCTATAAGTGGTCCTCAGTTGTCTCTCTCTAAATAAATGAATGAAACATGTAGAGTAGGAAATTACACATTGAAAGTGGGTAGATAATTTGCCGTTAAAATTTACCCCCATAAAAAATGGGCTGGTGCACCATGAAACTCCCGGGCGGAAAATGTATCCCACTCCGCCCCTGCATCCTAGATCTGAATGAATGAACTAATCGTATGAAATACTTTCGTCTTTACATAGTTGAATGTGCTGACAACCAAATCACACAAAAATTATCAATGGAAATCAAATTTATCAACCCATGGAGGTCTGGATATGGAGTCATACTCAAAATCAAAGTGGAAAACCACACTACAGGCTGATCCAACTTTGATGTAATATCCTTAAAACAAGTCAAAATTTGGCTCAGTAGTGTGTGTGACATCCACGTGCCCCGTAAGACCTCCCTACAACACATGGGCATGCACCTGATGAGTTGGTGGATGGTCTCCTGAGGGATGTCCTTCCAGACCTGGACTAAAGCATCCGCCAACTACTGGACAGTCTGAGGTGCAATGTGGCGTTGGTGGATGGAGCGGGCCATGATGTCCCAGATGTGCTCAATCGGATTCAGTTCTGAGGAACGGGCGGGCCAGTCCATAGCATCATTGCCTTCCTCTTGCAGGAACTGCTCACACACTCCAGCCACATGAGGTCTAGCATTGTCTTGCATTAGGAGGAACCCAGGGCCAACCGCACCAGCATATGGTCTCACAAAGGGGTCTGAGGATCTCATCTCGGTACCTAATGGCAGTTAGGCTACCTCTGGTGAGCACAGGGAGGACTGTGCTGCCCCCCAAATAAATTGTGCACTGTGCTGCCCCCCACCCCAAACCATTAGTTACCCACTGCCAAACCGGTCATGCTGGAGGATGTTGCAGGCAGCAAAATGTTCTCCACGGCATCTCCAGACTCTGTCACGTCTGTCACATGTGCTCAGTGTGAACCTGCTTTCATCTGTGAAGAGCACAGGGCGCCAGTGGCGAATTTGACAATCTTGGTATTCTCTGGCAAATGCCAAATGTTGGGCTGTAAGCCAAACCCCCACCTGTGGATGTCGGGCCCTCATACCACTCTCATGGAGTCTGTTTCTGACCATTTGAGTGGACACATGCACGTTTGTGGCCTGCTGGAGGTTAGTTTTCAGGGCTCTGGAAACTTTAACAATACAATTGAAAACAGTTGTTTGACAATGTTAGCCTGTTAGAAGCTGGCCATAGTCACCGTGAAAAGTGACTTTTCCCTTATCAGTGGTGTAAAATATATAGTTGGATTGTTGCATGTAACTTATTTCTCCTCCCTCTCTATCTTATGGCTTTGCTATCTGGGGAGAAATAAGATGGTTACACGTTCGTGAGTCAATCAGCTGATTAGTACTATTGACCGCAATAGCCTACAGCATAACAGCTCATATTAGCCAGCTAAATCTTTACTACGGGGTTAGAAAAAATATGTAGGTGGATTGTTTCATGTGGTTCTTCTCCCTCGCTGTGTAATGGCTTTGCTATGTGGTTATAAATGGGCTGGTTACATTCGTGAGACAATCAGCTGATTAGTACTATTGACCGCAAAACAGTAACGTTTGCTGTAGGCTCATATTAGCCAGCTAAACGTTTAGTAAACTGTTAGAAAAAATATGTAATGTTAGTTGGATTGTTATTTCGAAAGCATGATGAAGCCAGATGAATACGGGAGTGACGCAGGCAAAAATCACTGGTAAACAGATAGAAGGCTCTTATAAAGAAAACATGATTTCAAAGCAACTTTTTTCTTATCTTGTACTAACTAGCATGGAAACAAGCTAGGTAAAGTCAGTGAATAAAACACTAACACAATGATGAGCAAGTAAAAATAACATTTGAAATAACATGGTTTTACTGAATAATTAAGTAAATATAATTTCTTAACATCTCTATATAAAGAAACCTCATTGCTTGACTATCTACTCTGCTGTCTCTTGACTATCTACTCTACCGTAGCTTAGCTTTTGTTTTTGCAAAGGGAGTGGTAGGAAGTGAGTAACTGGCTGCTTGCAATTCACAAACAATAACACTAGATGTCACAAAAAATTACACACTGAACCTTTAATATAGTCGAGCTAATAAACCTCAACAGTCCCGCCCCCATAGATATAAATAAGAGTTTTAGACCATGCCTTAGGCTAACCAGCTATGATGTTACTCATAAGCATACAACATATCATTTCGAGAGAAAAACAAACAGAATAATAAAAAAATTAAAAGGTACAAGACTGTGTACCTCTTTTTTGGGATATTCGTTTCATTTTTTCACTCGAAATTATATGTTGTGTGCTTATGAGTGACGTCGTAGCTGGTTAAGGCATGGTCTAAACCTCTTATATGGATTTTTCCAGAAGTTTATCTGAGAAATTAATGGGAAATTTACTTCCCGAACCGGAGGAGGGGATGGACTGTTGAGGTCTATAGGTTAAACCGAACAAAAGCACCACCTACTGACCAATTCTCAATTAAAAATGGGGTCATTCATTCTGGTAGTCTCTATTGGCTTTCTCAAAGTGTCTTTCTGAAAGATACCGATTCTCAGCAGAGGGAGGGACAGACCTATGTCAACTTCTTGAGCTAAAATAATGCCCAACGCTCTCGCTGGCACCGAGATGAAGTTGGTTTTAAGTTGGATATTCGACAGACATTCACTCCGGATCCAGCGGTGTCTCTGTACTCAGTTTCCCAGCCTGAAGGCAGACAAATATGGTTAGCTCACCTCAGAGGCACCGGTCTTTACTTCCAGGAGTTTCAGTTAGGGACTGTCAATAAATTACCTTTTCAACAACACAAAAGGCTTGATTTTCTTTAATACCGTTTGTCATGTGATCAAGTGACCCCAAACAATGCATAATTGTATTACAACACGAAACAAACTAGACACACCTCTTTTTGTTGGATATTAGTGGTTTCTTTAATTTATATTAATATCTTTTGTGAAAAGACTGCAATATTCTATAGAAATGTCTTAATTTTCTTCAATAGCTTCCATGTCATGTGACCCAGTGACACCAAACCAAAGTTGAATTGTATTACTACAGTGAACAAAAAAGACACACCTCTTCCTGTTTGATTTTAGTGCTTCCTTTAATTTATAATTATATTTTATATGACAAAACAGCATTTTCCTATGGAAATGTCTTGATTTTCTTCAATAGCTTCCATGTCATGTAACCCAGTGACACCAAACCAAGGTAGAATTGTATTACCACACTGGACAAAAAAAGACACATCACTTTTTTTCAATTTTATTGCTTTCTTTAATTTATATTACTATTTTATGTGAAAAAAATGCAATTTCCTTTGGAAATGTCTTGATTTTCTTCAATAGCTTCCATGTCATGTGACGCAGTGATACCAAACCAATGCAGAATTGTATTACTACATTGGACAAACAAGACACACCTCTTTTTGTTGGATTTTAGTGCTTCCTTTAATTTATATTAATATTTTATAAAAAAAACAGCAATTTCCCATGGAAATGTCTTGTTCTTTCAATGCCTTTTGTCATGTGACCCAGTGACTCCAAACCAATGCAGAAAAGTATTACTACATTGGACAGGAAAGACACACCACTTTTTCTCCTATAAAAGCCACAAGGTATGAAATCAACTTTGTTATTTGCGATCTTCTGGAGAAATACTACACTACACACAATTCTAAGCAAAACACTGACATCTCAGATTGCTCAAACTTGCGGTTATTATGGCGACGTTTACCGCCCCCGCGAACGGCTTAAGCGATCTGGAGTATACTATTGGTAGTTTGTGTTTATACCTTCGCCTTTTATTATATATATATTATTGAAACGGGCCCCCAGATGCTTAAGGCCGCTGCTGGACCCAGTGATTCCAAACCAATGCAGAAAAGTATTTCTACACTGTAGAAAAAGATACCTATTTTTGTTGGACTTTACTGCTTCCTCTATTTTATATTAAAGGTCCAATATGTAAAACGGACAGCCAGCGTTTAAAATGGGTACTGCAGTCCAAATTCAAAATACCTGAGTCCGCCCCCTCCTCCCCAGAATGGAAACTAACGTGACAAACAAGATCAGCGCAACCATGACAACGAACCGTGTTTTACGACGTCTCTGGTCGTTTAGAAACATGTAGAATTTTTTGGGGTAGAATCTATCTCTGTTTGCTGCTCCCATGGCTTTAGCGCGCTGGGTTTGCATTTTCACAGGGATGCCTGGCAACCCGGTCGTGCTGTTATTGGGCAGTTGATAACAACACACAGGCCAAAACATAAACATCAATTCCGTCACGGAACGTACATTTCAAAAAGAAAAATACTGACATCAGCATTGTTGTCAGAAAAGATAGTATTTCAGCTTAACATGTTTCCTTAATGTCTGATGAGGCATTGGTGTCATTTTTTAATTTATTACAGTACATATATTACATAGTGCACCTTTAATATTTTTATGAAAAAACTGCAATTTCTTATGGAAGTGTCTTGTTTTTTCAATACCTTTTATGACATTTTATGACAAAGACTTTCAGTGACCCAGTGACTCCAAACTCCAAGGTTGATGTAGCTAAGCTATTAGATTAAACGTTCATGTTAGCTGACTTAACCTGGATGCTTCATTTTAGGCAGTAACTAAGAGATACAAATGGTGTAGGGGTCTATAAATATATTTATAGTCATCTAAACTTTAAACAGCAAAATGGATTTACTTATCATGCCAGAAAGTAACTTTGATATATTTTCTTGCAACGCTCCTGCTCCTTCTCCACATGCAGAGAGGTAATTATACTGAGCATGTGCAGAGCAGGTGTCATTACTGTATTGTCTTGTAAAAAAGTTTTTCAGAGTGGGTTGATCTCGAATTTAATGTATAAATACATTCTTCACCCAAAATCTTTAGTTTAAATATCACAGATCAATATTGATCTGTCTTAATTAAACTATGGATTTTGGGTGAAGAATGGATTAAGGAGTCATTTTTATTCAAAACTAAACACCCCTAGTTAGACATCTCAAAAGCTAATATTGATAAAAAAAATATTTTCACTATTTTTACCTAGGCCCTCTGTGCACCCCAACTTTAATTGGCTCTCCAGGCGTTTCCCCAAGGATTTGGCCGTGGATAAATTGGGAGATGTTACTAGACACCTATAGGAACACATGGTAAAAAAAGCTTTTTGTAAGAATTTTTTTTGCAGATTGACAAAAAAATGCCTAACTTTCCCTAACTATAAAGAGAGGAGGTGTCAGGGTATTGTAATGAACCTGGAGTGTGACATTATATCTAACCCACTAGGGGGACTCAAGCACAAGAAATGACACAGACCAACAATGAAGTAAGGCAGGTGTTAGGAGCATAAAACGTGTTACAACGTGGTTCCATGTGGCTTTTCAATAAACCTGATTAAGAAAATTAAAGCCCCCTTGTAAATGCATTCAAGATATTATTTAGGCTAGCTTTCAACATAATATTTAACCAGATTGCCAGTGAATGTGTGTAACGTAGAGTGTAAGCAGCGTTACCAACTCCCATCTAATAATAATAATAATAATTTGGTCAGCTTATATAGCGCTTTTCAAGAACCCAAAGCGCTTTACACTGTGATGGGGAAAGTCCATCTCATTCACCACCAATGTGTAGCACCCACCTGGGTGATGCACGGCAGCCATTTCGCGACAGAACACTCACCACACATCAGCTATCAGGTGGAGAGATGAGTAGTTATATATGCCAATTTTGGAAGGTGTATTATTAGGTGGCCGTGATTAAGGTGAGGGCTGGTTGGGAATTTGGCCATGAACACCCCTACTTTTACAATACATGCCATGGTATTTTTAATGACCACAGAGAGTCAGGACACCCATTAAACATCGCATCCGAAAGACTGCACCCTAAGCAGGGCAGATGCCCCAGGGCAGTGATGGGGACATTGGGAATGATCTTTAGATCAGAGGGAAGAGTCCCCCCTACTGGCCCTCCAACACCACTTCCAGCAGCACTGGTCTCCCATTCAGGGACTAACCAGGCCCGACTCTGCTTAGCTTCAGAGGTTGAAGTTAAGACAGGGTTTTTTCAGGGGCATGTCATTTTGCGGAATATTTGTAGATGAAACTTGTTATTATGTTGTAGATATACATTGAAGATCTATGTTTAGAGCATTTCTCATACTGACACAGTGACTACAACCCCTGGGGGGTCTTCAGTCTTCTTTACTTTGTTTTGCTCACTTGTGAAACTCTCTGTAATGCATCTCCATTTGACAGAAATAGGTCTACTTCCTGGAAGGTACTGACACTACCTATTTTATTTTCAAGTGTCTAACTAAACTGGTTTCCCCAGGTACACCGGTCTCCCCAGAAGATGTCACCTCCCTCAGGTTTCCAGATTTGTTCGATGGTCTCATTGAATGATAGGTCGAAGTGCTTGGGTTTAGAAGAATGTCAGTTGATATTGAAGTGTAGCGTTTCTTCTGTGTTTACCTAATGAATGTTCACATGCTGGGTTTTCCAAAGGCTAATGGTTTTGTGTGTGATCCTGGTGTTGCCCTCCTGGATATTACTGTAGTTCATCAATAAAATACCATTCTCCTATTTTTGCAGTGTTGGTTTATTAACATAGCCTGTGTGTAGCAGAGCAATAGAGAGGATTTGCCTTTAAAGGAAATGAACAGCGCATTTAAAATATGACAAAACTGTGTTAGGTGAGGGGAGATTTTCCATTTATATTTTTAGAAATCCCATAGAATCATGAGTAATCTGATCTAAACTCTTCCTTGAAAGTATCACCCTCAAGGTTTCCTTCCAGTTCAGTAGAAGGAAATGAAGGTGCAGGGAACAATAGGGCCTTATAAAGTTAAACATGTCAAGGTAAGATCAGTGTAAAATGTTTGGAAACTTGGCAGATAAAATCCTATGAATGTGGCTGTGTTTACACCACAGGGTGAGCATCCGGTTTGGCAAAGTGACACAAATGAGGAAGTGCCTTAAACCAGCATTCTATCTGAATTCCAGCAGGGGGCGATACGCCTAGTTGCAAAAGAGCTCGGTTTCTGTAATAGTCTATGAGAATGAGAGACACTTCTAACTTTTATTTACCTCAGTAAACATTTTCATAATGAGTATATGGTCTCAATCGCGAGATTTAAGCCTTCTGCAATATATAATGATGTTAATTTTTTAAATTATGGTCTAGCTGATTTTAAAATCTGCAACCAAGATGTCTGTGCCTGTAACGGCAAATTTGATGACCCAAATCACAAACCAATGGGTTAATTCACACGTTACATCCAGTGATATATTCAATCTATGAGTTAAACCTTTACCTAAATAATGTATAACTAATACATTTTGACCAATCAGATTAGCTCTGAATAATATCTGATGTGAAGCCTGTCTACCTTACAACTGGATTGATCCCCAACAGTTTGCTTACTGACAAAACAGGTCACCAGAGGCCTATACTACGAAGCAAGTTCAACATGCCCTGGATTTCTTTTCATTACCTGGCTTCACTGAACCTAATAATTGCAATCTAGATAAAAGATGTCATGACGGTGGTTATCAATTTGTTAAATCAACCCAGGATTTCCCAATCTAGTGACAAGCGCGTTCACGTTAAAGGGGCAGTGTGTAGACCATCGGACCAATCACAGACACAGACAAGTCTATGAGAGCCACATATTTCGCTTAACTGTAGTAAAGGATCATTTTAGAGAAATATGACGTGCATAAAAAATATAATCAAGACATAAAACAGGATGGAAAGCTGGGAAAAAATTGCCACCAGTGTATTTATAAATGCCTCGGGCTCATTGATATCACTGACTATAATGACAATTGTGTATTCCATTAAAACAATGTGTTGCTTAATGCTGATCGTGTATAACAATTTTATCGTATACTTTCATTTGCAACCCGGACACTGTTAAACGGTAATAGGAGCAAATAAAAAATGTACAGGTTGTGTAAATTAATCAATGTCAAAATACTTTGTTGTTCAACAAGTTCTGTAGGAGTGAATAGTAAATGTATGTACTGTCTCTACAGTGAAAGGGGATACATTGATGTTGGTCCGTAACAAACAGACCATACATTTAAAATACCTGTTACAAACAAACGCAACAATATGCATAAAGTCTGTGGAACTGTAAGAAAACAACTTCGATGTATCGCACTGCACTGGCACATACGGCTCAAGAAGCTGACAAAGACGCGTCACTCCTTCCGCTGATCTCATCAGAGAAAGCCAATGGCGACTCCCAGAATGGTGACCCATTTTTTAATAGAGATTTGATTGGTCAGTAGGTGGTGCTTTTTTTGGGTTAATCGGTTATCTCGACTATAACCTGCTCTGGAGCAGGTTAGGTTCGCAGCATGAGTTACCATGGCGATGTAACCCAGTAACAGGGGACCCAACGTTGTGCTACTGAAAACCCAGGGTTAAACCTGAAGGGACCTCACTAACCGCAAATCTTGCTTCGTAGTATTAGGCCCCAGATGATGCCTCTCCACAGCTTTATACTCAAGAGTTATACTCTGCCCTCTTCATTGTTTTCAGTTCACCCTTCATCACCCTCATCCCTACAAAACTGGTTGTCAAACTCAGTGACCAAAGGCCTATACTTCAAAGCAAAATTTAGGGTAAGCGAGCTTACTTCAGGTTTAACCCTGGGTTTTCACTATCACAATGGAGAGTAACCTGTTACTGGGTTACATCGCCATGGTAACCAGTGCTATGAACCTAACCTAGCCGAGATAATAGATTAAACCGAACGAAAGCACCGCCTACTGACCAATTCTTGATTGAAAATGGCGTCACCATTCTGGTAGTCAGGGATGGGCAGTATTTATTTAAATTGTATTTTTTCATTTGTATTTGATAGGCAGAATAAAAATGGCTTAGTATTTTGTATTTTAAAAATACAAAATAAGTGAGAAGTCTAAATGATGACATCATAAACATGCTGCCTCTGATTGGGGTGGGACACCGTTGCCACAGTGAACTGAGACATGGAGTCATTTAAATATTTAAGCATTTGTTGTTTATTGTGGGTATATTTGTGTTCCTTGTTATCATGGCCAGTACCTTGTACTGTTGATTTGTGTTCTTTTATAATATGTTTGTATTGTGGAACATTTGGCCCCACCCCCCTGAACACCAGGTGTATGATAGATCTCGGTTAAGTTAATCAAGAACTTGTTATATCTAATTTCCAATTACCTACAGCTGTTATCTATGAAATCGTTATCTGCCTGGTTCTCCCTTCCTCTCAACCAAAAATACTATTTCAAAATAAATCTGCAATGGAACAAGAATGTGTGGGCACTATACAAGTGCTTTTCAAAAAATTATAATATCATGGAAAATTATGCTTAAGGATATCAAAACATCTGTTGTGGGAGCTTCACAAGGAGTGGACTGAGATGGGAGTGCATCATGAGCCACCACATACAGACAATGTCCAGGAAATGGATAACAAGTGTTGCATCCCTAGTGTCAAGCCATTCCTGAACCAGAAACGTCTGGACCGTTGCTCAGTGATCCAAAGTCCTCATTTCAGAAGAAGGAATATTTTGCATTTCATTTGGATATCAAAGTCCCAGAGTCTAGAGTAAGAGTGGAGAGGAACAGAATCCAAGTTGCTTGATGTCCAGTGTGAAGTCTCTAAAGTCAGTGATGCTTTGGTGCTGGTATTGGTCCACTGTCTTTAAGTCCAGAGTTAATGCAGCCGTCTACCAGGAGGTTTTAGAGCTTTTCATGCTTCCATCAGCTCACAAGCTTTATGGTGCCAATCTTTACGGTGCCAAAATGACTGGTAACTGGTTTGCTGACCATGGTAATACTGTGCTTGATTGGCCAGTCAACTCGCCTGACCTGAACACCATAGAGAATCTATGGGCTAGTTTCAAGAGGAGAATGGGAGACACCAGACCCAACAATACAGATGAGCTGAAGGCCGCTATCAAAGCATCCTGGGCTTCCATAACACCTCAGCAGTGCCACAGCCTCCATGCCACGCCGCATTGATGCAGTTATTCATGCAAAAGGAGCCCCGACCAATTATTGAGTGCATGAATATGTTTCAGAAAGTCCACATTTTTCTATTATAAATTCTTTATTGTAATATTTTAAGATAATGGATTTTATTTCTATGAGCTTTATATGCCTTGTCCATGACCAGCAATAAAAATGCTTTTTGTCAGCTGTGCCATTCATTTCCAATGGGGCAGGCGTTTGCTCCCACCCTAGCAACGTCTCTATCCTAGGCACAAAAACTCTCTGAGCACAACTCTCGGAGAGCAGCTCTCTGTTGTGCTCAAAGTTAAAATAATTTCACACAACTTTGATACCCGCCGACGCTGACCTTCCGAAACGCAACCAATGGCACTGCAGTACATGTTGTTGTCTTATACACAAAATGAAAAACAAAAAATAAACAGTAACAGTAAAAGAAACATTTTATGTTTGTCAGAGTAGTGTGTACTACAATTTACCACTCAAATCATATGACGATTTGGGTAAGAAGTCACTGGCATGAAATATATTTTGTTAGAAATACAATAACTTCTGGCCTGTTAGCTAGCCTGCAAGCTAGGTACAGTGCTACAGCTGTATCAATATGTGCCCTATGGAAAGCCATTTAAGTCAATATTAAATAAATAAATACATGAATAAATAAATATGGCTATGAAATAAGTCCTAATATATACATGACAAAATAAATATATAAATGCAGTCCAAAAAAAATAAATAAATGTGGAATTAAGAAATATAAGTCCACATTTATTTATTTCAAGGCACTCTTATTTCATAATGGCACATTTCAAAATTTCTATTTGTTATATTCAAATGAATGGGGCGTGGTTATCTCACAGATTCAAACCAAATGAACAGCATCCGTATTGAAGATTTATAAAAATACTTGGCCAGATAAGTGATCTTCAAAATATAGACATAGATATCGAAGTTTTAAATAGTTTGAGATCGATTGAGCTCCTTTTCGTGAAATAAATAAATGTAGAATTATTAAATATTGAAATAAATATGTACAGGAGTCCCAGAGTGGGACTATACAATACATGGTAGTTTCTGTTTAATATATTCCAGTGCGTATGCACTGTTGATTTATGTTATATTGAATATAATTGTGAAGGTTCTATTATGTGTGCTGTGTAGGGCCTTGCTCTCTTTCACCTGGTACTGATTGGGGACTGAGTTAGCCTAATCACTTAAACACTTTCAGCTGGTTGGCTCAGTCCTTATATTAGTCCGGGTGAATGAGAGGAAGGTGTGGTTCATTAATCTATTGTTACGTGCGGTTTATGTTTGTGGTTCTCCAACACTTGCATATCTGAATTGGACCTTCTACTCCACGCCCTCGCCACGTATTGCGAGAGTATGTAGACTTAAGTATATGTGTGAGTCCCTGCGTATTGCCAGGTATTTAGTCGTGTTCTGTGCCACGATTAAGAGCACAGTAATATATTGCCTGAAGTTGTGCTGACTCTATATGCTGTTTGTCCTATTGTATGCCAGTCAGGAGAATACATTTATTAAAACCTGCAAGCCTTCTATCTGCCTGAGTCTCTCTCTCCAACACTCCACCACATCGTGACAAAATAAAAGGTTTCCTTTGAAAAACACCATTGTGAAATAAAAAACAATTCATTATTTTTTTGGATTGCATTTATGTTTTTATATTAAAATATTTATATATTTATTGTGTAATTTATTTATTTCAGGACTTATTTCATAGCCATATTTATTTATTTAATATTGACTTAAATGGCTTTCCATAGTGCCCGACCTAACGAAGAGCAAAGCGTTGAATCGGGAATCATCAAGATTGAAACAAAAAAGGCTTGAAATATGTCACTTTCTCTGTACTGAATATTTTTAAGATGCACTTACACTTGAAAATGCATGCCTAAAAGTCATCTTCCCTATTTTGCTCGTCACAACGACATTGGAGGGAGAAATAGCATCAGCTAGGCATCAGGTAGCTCAGTGATTAAGGAGTCAGACTTGTAGTTCGAATGTTGCCGGTTCGATTCCCGACTCTGACAAATGTTGTTATGTCCTTGGGTAAGGTACTTAAGTCTAAGTTGTTTTCAAGGGGGATGTCCCTGTACTTTGTATAAAAGCATCTGCTAAATAACTAAAATGTAGATGGGATCATCAACTAAGTCAGTTTACTGGTGAATGGATGGATCAAATAAGTCCATAAATGGAAGGTTTGCAAAGTGATTTCATGGTCCCATGTGAAAGTATTTTCAAAATACAGTATTTTATTTTGAGTACATGGTGTGGCTGATGTATTTTGTAGTTTAATTTAATACAATTAAAATTAAGGTATTTTGAATTTTATTTTAAAATACATTTGGATATTTTTCCCTGCTGGTAGTCTCCATTGGCTTTCTCTGATGAGTATCTTTCTGAAAGATACCAGTTCTCAGCAGAGGGACTGACCTATGTCAACTTTATTAGCTAATGTTGTTCAAACCATATAAATAATCATGAAAAGCTAAAATATGGTACTATACTACTAAAATATGGTACTATACTACTAAAATATGGTACTATACTACTAAAGCGTACTGTTGCACACAAACTATCTAACACCTTTTTTTGCTGACCTAACATTATTTTTTTAAATAAATGTATTGCTCTTGGATATCATAAGCTATGCATGTCTACACATTTCACACACCCCACAACAACATTCCTGTCTGGTGTACTGAGACTAGGTGTTTCTGCCAGTGAGCCTAACCGTAGTGTACCAGGTAAACCAATCGTTTATACAGCAGGCAGCGTATAGTTTTGTTTAAATCGATTTGGGGATTTATTTTGTTTTGTTTAACATTTAATATTCATGTTTTGCTACTTTTTCCTTAAGTTTCTATGGAACACAGGTACATATTCAAGATCACTTTGTTGATAATTTGTTGCCATGGTTTTGTACTCTGTGTCATGCAATAAGGTTTAATCTAAACTTATAATTAAAGCCTAAGTTATTCTGTATTCTATAGCATATTTACTGTACACCAGTTACACAATGTTGCATCCCTCTGAACTGTTTAAACAATTTTCCCAAGGTACCATTTGTACAAATACATTTTGATTGTTAGCTGTGGCCAAACACCCTTCTTACATCACAGATTATTGAAAACTATCAGTTTTCACCCTTTTACTAATGAACCGCCAATGTTTCATGGTGTGGTGTACCCAAACTCCCATGGGAAGAGTGTATTATTATATAAGTGGCTCAATTATTATTATTTTTATTATGCAGTAAATGGGATAACAGGTAAACAGTCATTGAAGTAGAAAAACAAACACAAAGCCAGTGACAAGGAGAAAATTATAAAATAAAACACAAATAACAAACAACAAATGGAAAATATGAATAATATTGGCGGTACAGACACATTTCCAAATACAATGATACACTACAAAACATACGGTACAGGAAAATCCTATAATGAGTAAAGAAGTTTTGTTTCAAGTGCTTTCTCATAAGTTGAATCTATAATTATTACCGAATATACTGTTTGTATTCTTTGATAAAATCAAGAAAAGGTTGTGTATTTAAATATTTGAAAGTTATATTTGGCAAGAATTATCAATTTGATCACATGAAACTTCCTGTCTTCTCTCTTTGTATGAACAACAAATCCAAACAGCACATTTTGGCCACAAAATATTTGCATAAAGACAATACCAAAACAGATGGACAATTTCTGGATGTGTATCACAGAAGGAGAAATTAACATTAATATCTTTCTTCAGTTTTTGTAGAGAATTATTAGCTGGGTAGTATTTATGGATAGTTTTATTTATGGTTAGAAAAGAGTTGCGTACCATCCACACTTCTTTCCAGTAAATGTTTTCAACCAAGACATTACAATATGTTTTAACGTAGGAAGTTTAAAGAATATCTTTCTAAAATAAGGAAGGTATTGCTTTGTTTTTTGCTGTGTGGATTGAACATGTTTTCTAAAGTAGTTTTAGCTGCATTAATTATATATAAATTTAAGTGGTATGAGTATACAACCATGTGGATTCATCAGCTAATTCACCTGGTGTCCCTCTCAAATAAATTATTCAAAAATAAAGGTGTTCTAAAAGAGGTCTGTTACTCCAAATGAAACATTGGTGTGGAAAATTAATGCTTAAAGAGCAATGACTAAGAGGACTTGTCTGTAAAAAGCAGATCATTTTACTAGAATTTTGAAAACACTGTAGTTACAGACTAAGGCCCGTCCACATGTACACGGGTATATGTCCACCCTGCTCCAACTCGCTGAATACACAAGCGAGGACAAAGCAACTAGAGAATCTGTATGGATTAATGGTCTCAGATCCCAAGGGTGATTTTGATATTGGGGAACCAGATCTTTCTAAAAGTTGCATTATTATTCCTGCCTCTAATACTCGGGGGGAGATGTCCACCCTGCTCCGACTCCATTGTTCCTTACTATTTGTGCTTCAACCGTATCAAAATTTGTGCCCTGTGATGCAAAAATATAAAAACAGCAGCCAAAGAATTAAAACAGAATTAAGTATAAAATTCAATGAAATTAAAATAAAAAACAAGAGAACACAGTTTTAAATGCAGGGGTGACATTGCTAACAATTTTCCCCACATATTTAAGGAACATATTAAGAATTTGTTCTTATAACAATATGACCTGAATTAAAGGTTTTCATCAATGTTCATCAATCTGATAAACAATCTTTACCAAATGGTTCAGTAATTTTGAAATGCAATGTCTATATTAGACATTATTTAGTGTGATAATAATGTTAAACATTCTGTACAAAGCTCTGTGATTAATAACACACATAATGAGTAAGTAAAGCAGGAAGCAATAGAGGCAGCCAATCCCTGAGTAGTGCTGACAGAACAAACACTGCACCTTACAGAGATTGTTTTTTCTGTGGGCAAGGTGTGAACTTTTTTGTAAAATAGGATTAATAGGTAATAATTGGCTGATGCACACCCATCTAAAGTCACTGAGACAGCCCGCTCCATAACAACATGTCAGGATTGTATTGTATATTGTGTTCAGAACAATTGTCTAAAATGTTATCTGTTGGTTGCAAGCTGGAGGATGGAAGAAACGGCTTCTATTTCAATGAGTTCCGATAAGACATTGCTTGGTTCAGAAGTTCTCCTGGTTGAAGTAGAATTTAGTCTTTCGGGGATCAACATCTGTGTATTTGACACATTTCTTTGCCAAGACGGTTGCTAAGACTGCTGGGCCACACAAGAACGTGCCCACAACTGACCTGTGGAGATGGATTAAAAAAGTAGTCAACGTTCTCACGCAGCAATAAGGAATTTATGTCAGGGCCGGTTCTAGCTGGGGGAAACACTGTTTCGCCTGGCAACACTATATTACGCCGGTAAGACAAACTCTGATTTTTTGTTTCAAATACTAGCACTCGTAATTCATTACAGTAATCATTGTTAATTCATTACAAAGGTGTTTGCCCCCAGCTAGAACGGACCTGATTTTTGTACTACTGTACCTCTGCTATTAAAGGTGCTATTTGTAGAATTTTTCAACAGTGTGAACAGCTTTATTTTCTCCTTCAGTGACCAGCTTACAAAATCAGTGAAAACTGTATGTTGAGATATTTAAATGGGACAATGATTCCCTTCAGTATTCAGTGGTTTGTTATACAGAAAACAAATGAATAATTTCTAATCAAAGACAGGCCTGAAAGTGCCCATTGATAAATCCCAGAAGGGAATCATTGTTCCAAAAAATCCGCTTTTTCATATTTTGAAAATATAAAGCAGAATATTATAGCTTCTGTAACCTGGTCACAGAAAGAGAAGGTAGTGCCATTCTCAATAGTGCAAAGTTCTACAAATAGAACCTTTACCAACTTAAAAGTGCACTATGTATAATTTCACAGAGTGAAAGCAGAACTACTTTCTCTATCAGTTTGAATGGGACAATGGTTTCGTAAAACTCGCAGTGCACACAGGGCTGGCCCGAGCTATAAGCGAACCCCATTTGCCTGGCAACACTATGTTAACTCTGCAACACAAACTCTTGTTTTCAAAATAATAGCGCTCGTAATTCATTAAATAATCATTGTTAATTCATTGCAGATGGCTAGTGGGTCCATGTTCATGTGTTGCTAAAATTAGTCTATTGTTGGATTAAACAGACTCTAGTGAATGTATTTCAAATGTAATTGTGTTTTCACATGTGACACTGACAATTTATTTAATCAAATTGTGTGTACAACGTATTTGTTACTGTTGTTAATATAAAGTTAATAAAAATATGTTAAATGCTTTTTTTGCTATCACATACTCCTATTGTTTTCATTTACACACAATACACTTGCATTTGGTTACAATTCACTAGCTTTATAATGAATCAACAATGGTTATTGCAATTAATAAAACAAGCGCTATTATTTTGAAGAGACGAATCAGAGTTTGTGTTGCTGGCACAATGTAGTGTTGCCAGGCAAACAGGTTTCGCTTGTAGCCGGGGCCGGCCCTGAGTGCATATTTTGCCATTTGAACAGGAATTGCTGTAATGACATGACGGTTTGTGCTGCCTTCCACAGTGTTAGTCATTAGGCACAGGCTGATTAGTCTTTAATATACAGTTCTGCACTTTCAGGACAAGCTTTTTTTTTAAGGAATCATTGTCTGATATAAAAATGTTTTCGTGAATTTTAAGATGTCATGACATTTCTTTTGTTGGTAAAAAAGAGAGTAGTTCTGTTGTTACAGCTTAAATTCAATAACACACATTCACAAGTATGTGTTTACTGTCTTGAATGTTAAAGGTACACTGTGTAGTGTTTTAAGTATTTTATTAGCTAAAATCAATATCTTCATTTATAAATATGTCATCATTGGTGAGAAATGACCTTTGCAAATGATCTGACTTATTCTCGTAAGCGAAGAATTTCTTATCTGTATTTACATTGGACGGGCAAGTCCAAGGAGGCTTCCATGTTGTTCCACCATTTTGAAAAACTATAATCACTGAGAGGGACATAAAGCACTAGCCTACCTGTCTAGCTAATCCACAACACATTTTTCGTTCAGAGCCAGTGTCACGTGACTGAAACCAGCTGAAACGGAGATGCAGTTTGCAGTTTGTTTGAAATAATGAACCTCATCACCTGAAAGAAAACTCACTGATGTGCTATTGGAAGACATGTTGTCATACCTTCTTGGTACATTGCAGCTACCGCAGTTTTAAAAACACGCATTTGAAAAAGTGAGGCGCTCGAGAGCATTATTAGTTTGAATGCAAAAAACAATTTCACCGCTAGATGGGAGAAATTCCTACACAGTGTATCTTTAACTGTAAATGACAAAACTGTCAAGTCAGCAAACTTACGTTGGATTCTCTGAGCGCACTTGTTCAAATTCCTTATCCCAGTTGGGCCTGCCGTAGTTGGTTTTCTGCTTCAGACCAGTGATCACGTCTGTTTCCTGATCGGCATGAACCATCACATGATTGGCCTATGAGAGAAAAAAGATAGTAAACAGATACCAGTACAACTGCTGCATTTCTGTATTTGAAAGCTGTGTTGGCTGTATGCATGGCGGCTCACATGACTCTGGTCCCATCCAGTGAGGAAGAGTTTGTAGGTGAGGAATTTTCCCATGCCTCTCTCCTCCGTCTCCCTCTCAAGCACCTGCAGCAGATCTGCAAACCACTCAAAGGCATGCGTCTCCCTGCACAGCCAATAGAAGTATATCTGCAAACAGAATGTAGGCATGACAAACCAATCAACAGCCCAAACATGCAGAGATGGAGGGTTAGTGGTCCACGTGGCATTGCAATACAGTCTATGTCAGGGATGGGCAATTATTTTTGCTTGAGGGCCACATTGAGCTTTTGAAACGAAATGAAGGGCCGCATTTTATAGCGATGCATGAAAAATAGGAAATGTTATTTCATTAAATTGACCCCGCCCCCTACACAGTTACGTGCATATCCAAATTTGAGACGCGATATCTCCGGCTGTCATTAATCCACATGGACAAACCACTCATTATTATTTGCATTGCAATATTTTATCAGCGGAACCCCCTCTTTCCAAACATATTGGTACCATACTGGTATTGTGCAGGATGTCCTACATCATTGCAGAGTTGCTATTTTGTCATTTTCACATCCTACTTCTTGTCTGTAATATGTTTAGTAAAAAAGGCAAAAGTAAAAAAAACACGGCCGATTTTGAGGCGTGATAGCTCCGGCTCTGATAAACCCACAGGGATGAGCCAACACTCTTTCTTTTTGGCAGATCTTCATCTTTCCAACGGTACCAAGCATGTTTAGTTGCTAGCATGTACAGTTTGCGAGATAATCGCGATACAACCACGCTAGACGATCTAGAGCGTCGGGAGATTGAAGGGTCTAAACACCTCGCGAGCGAAATCAAAGGACCCGGCGGGCCGCATTTGGCCCACGGGCTGTAGTTTGCCCACCTGGTCTGTCATGATAGTCAGTGGTTCCAGCCTGACTATGGCATCTATGACTTTACTCGAACCCCCAGCAACAGGCAGCACAAATTTGCTTTGGGATTTGAGATAGATAAGTCATGCCATGTCACTCTGCAGCGTCTCCTTGTGTGCAGATCGGGTGCCTGGAAGTTCAATCATGGAAGTATAGTTGGTAAGTGTAATCATCCCACACATGATCTGACTAAAGGCTTCTGTGTTGGATGAGCAGTGCAAAAAAATTTGTCATTTGTCAACATGGGGTTGGATGAACCATGTGAGCCCCCTCACCATCCCGCATCTGTCCAAGAAGTTGCGAAGTTGCCAACAAGGCAGGGTCAATGGAATTTGGACAGACCAATTTGGAGAGGAGAACATTTTTAGGAAATAAAAACAAAAAAGGCAGATGAAATCACAGATAAGGGCATTTCGGCAATACATATATTTTAGTAAACAACAGTGACACTAGCCTCTGCAACAACTTTGTTTGGAATTGAATGTGACATTTCTGGATACCAAGAGTCAAGAAAACCAGTATTTTCCTTACCTTTCTGGTGCGTAGCTTAGGGTTGGAGTCTTTGAATTTGTACCAGATAGACTTGAGGACAGAGGCAAATGGAGTGACGCCTATCCCAGCACCAACGAGCATGGCAACCTCGTAGTCAAACACATCCTCACTGGCGGTACCAAAGGGACCGTCGACGGCCATTCTGAAAGACCGGTCAAGTGTTAAGCCATGAAAACCGAAAACCTTGTTGGAAAGATTTCTCCAGCTAAAGCTAATGCACATTAATTTAGATATGCACATGTAACTTGGGACTTAACACCAACATTGCACTCTGTGAGTATTTTGCACAGTAACAACAAGTTTTTGTTTTGGCTCTGCATGCCAGGACATTGGATTTGCAATGACGAAATCACTATGAGGTGGCAGGGTTTATTTATTTTTTATTTAGAACAAAACGTTCTAAATGGATTTTCAAATCTGTTCGAAAATATTTGAATAAAATCTGATAGGCTGTCATCTACAGTCAACCCTGTATGATTGAATTATCTTCTAAAATATCAACACAGTATAATTTCAAATCCAAAGCGCTGAAATCAAAATAACAAACAGGGCTCAAATACTTATATACAGTGGGCTCCAAAATTACTGGCACGCCTGACTGGCAATGCACAAACAATACACTGTGTGCACAATTATTAAGTTGTATTCTTGACGATTCATTTTGAAATTAAACAACTACAGTGCTCTCGGTCAATCCATGTACGATTCGATCTTTAGTTTTTCTGTTTCAAAACCAAATCAGAAAATAATCATCATATATGTAATTCATGGCTCAATTCAAACAAGATCAAAAAATAATTATTATCTCTCCATTGACTCATTTATATTTTTTCGAAAGACAGGTTGCATGGACCAAAAGTAGAAGGGCGTGACTTCAGCACTTTATAGGGGTGGGCAATACTGCAAAATTTGAGTTTGATCCGATACCAAGTAATACAGGGCCAGTATTGCCGATATTGATACAGACACCGATACCTTTTAATATTAAAAGCGCCATATACTTTTACGTACGGGAGAGTAGTGTATTATGATTTATGAGGTGTATATCATTTTGAATATTTTTATCTTACTTGAAGAATTATTTACTTATTATGTTAGACTTTTTACCATGTTTTTGTCTTATTTTCAGACATCTTAGGAAGTCAAGAGTACTGGAAGATAAATCTGCTGAGTTTAAGCATATTCTGCTAGTTAATTAACATCTGCTAATTAACATTGCTAATGTTAATTTAGGTACTTTGTTTTGTTTTTGGATGTGTGTTTTTGCAGTGCATTGAAAGTTGAGTGGCGGAATTTCTACCTGCCACTTGTGAGGCATTGTAAAAAAGTTTTGGAAAAAGTGTCGGATTCACGGTGGGTACCGGGTAGCAGTGGAGGCTCGTCCATTGAGGCAGGGGAGGTTGTTCCTCCTCATTTTTTTGAGAGGCAAAAGGGAGTTCAAGAATATAAAAAATAGTAATTGGTTCAAATAAACTCTTAATAAATCTCTGTATAACTTATAATTAATTTATTATTTTGAAATAAATAATTTAAATGATGATTAAAATGCTTAAACAGTGACATCTGCAGGCAGATTGGTGAGTTGTTTGGAAAATAACATACTGTAGACTACTAGAGGAGGCTAGAGGAGGTAATCGTCTCTTTTACCTCCAGGGCGGGACATCTTAGTATCAATTCAATGCACTTCTATTTTTTCATACCTTT